>JANKKB010030075.1:0-44633 GCA_026225775.1 Bursera palmeri | reverse complement strand
TTTTTTTTATATATATATATATATATATATATATATATATATATATATAATTATTTTAATATTTTTATTTGATAAATATATATATATATATATATATATTCTATATCACCCATTTAGACACCACATTAGGTGCATGGCAATTACCAATTAGGCGCCGGTAGCGATAGTGATATAAACTTTCCAACATCATGAGCATGATTCAACTGATGTACAGGTTCATGCAAGAAACTTAGAAATGGGTGAACATTGTGAAAAGTAAAGTTAGCAAATTGCGATCACATTCGGATCAGAACTAACTTCTGAGAAGTTTCGGGATTTGAACCCTGATTATGGTTCTCACGACTTGGAAATATTTGAGTTGATCAGGTGAAAAGGGAGTGTGCCAAACAAATAAGTCTAAAATAGAATCTGTATTCTAGATTTAGACGGTGCAAAGCTCTTTATGATTTCGAATAGGTGTACACTGTCGAGCCCACTAGCAAGTTGATTACAATTATTTCAGACTCCGAAAAAGCTCATTCTTTCCGGAATTATAACAAAGCTTTCAATAAGAGTCAAAGAAAATCCCTAATTACTTGCTAATGGTCCACACAAATTGGTGACTCCTGGTCACATAGAACTTCTTGTGTAGATGCAAATGAGCAGTAAGTGTAGACTTTTTTTTTGCCAATAAGAAGAGAATTAAGGTCCATGACCGACCGACCTTTGATGTTCTACTTAGTATTTGTCAAATTTTAGTGGGCCTAGATTTAGCTTTTGAAGAAAGTATCTGGTAATGCTGAGTAGTAAAAAGTTAGATATTTGAGATTGTTTATTGATTTTTTCGCAAATCATTTTGGTCAAGTTCGCTCAAACGCCAAAAATGATATATATGTATATATATAATTGCTTATTTAAAAGTGCTTTTCATATGATATTATAAATTATCCCAAACACAAATAGTACTCATCCTCACAAAAAATCTTTGACATTATATTTATAGGCCAATGCGATGAATTTAGGTGATGGTTTGATTTGACCTTGCGTACAATGCCATGACATTCAAATGATGATCTAAAATATATGCAATCACATTCACAGAAGTCTAACTAAATTTGCCAAAATTCTATCAGTAACCATCGCGAGTCTAGCTCACTCGAATGAGCGAATTAGCTTGCTTGCATGTGATTCATGACCTAACTTGGAACCGAAATGACTAGGAAAGAAGTGGGTAAGTGCCCATATAGATATCTTTCCCTGTTGATTTTCTAGTGCTTGTCCATAGAGAATGGAATGATTACATTGTGCCCAATAACTTGAAGAATTGCGTTCTGACCAAAATTCTGTATGGATTTCTTGGATGTCAAGCCTTAAATTTCTGCCTTCGATTGTGAGAACAGCTCCCTATACAGTATGCAGTCTCCTCACATGAAAATGAAACTTAGTTATCATATTTCAATGTTATGTGAAAGCTATAACAAAGTAGGTTAACATCATTTTCATATATAATTAGATCATATACATGCAAACTTTATTTGTGTGTTTTGAGAAGAAGGTTATGATTGCAAGTAATTAGAAACTAACGAAAAGGTGTACTACTGTTGATTGTGAATCAATTTTAGTTATTCATAAAAATGGACAATTTTTTTTTAATAAAGAATTGAACTATTATTGTTATACAATAATTGTAAATCAACCTAAACCGTAAGCAAAGCATTCAAGTAACTGAAAGGGTCAAAACACTTTGGTTTCCAATATACTCAGTTTATATAGATAATTAGAGAGTTATTGTGATGGAGTTTCCATGTCCTTACTCTTCCAACATTTACCGTATGAATTGCAGCAACTGCTCCATGCCAGGACGCTCACACGATTAAATATAAATGGATAGATAGATAGATATTTTCCAGTAACGTGAGGTCAAAGCAGGAATGGGAGACAGACTAAGCTTGAAACAAGAATGCCTTGTTTGTGGGTAGATCAAACATGGTGAAATGCATAGTCTGGTCATGGATTTGTAATCCCAAGACCATATAATCTGTTACAAGTTGCGTTAAAACTCGTTGTGGACATACAATTCCCCCATATCCATATTATATATTCTTTGTTCATGAATCATAACACTTTTCTTTGAAACTTGGCTTTCTCATTTTCCGATAAATTTGCTTGCCGACAATTTTTGAGACGGCAGGCAGCTACATATAATCACTCACTATTTTATTGTTCTAACAAAGTGTATTTTGTATATAAATGAATTAACGTTTTGAAAGAAGGCTCATATATACAGTCATTTTCTTTAGGACTCCAAAATTCAATGTAAAGACTTTGATGAGGACACTCACCAAATAAAAATTTCAAGTCGAACGAAAAAGTTGCAAAAGTATTATCATATATTAAATAGGAGAACAGTAATTTGTTAACTTGTATGTGTATGTGTATAGTATATGGAACGCATGAAATATGTATGAATGAAAGAAAAAGATCCTCGTCTGGAATCCCCAGAAAGAGGATCAAGTTGACTCTTGCAAATAACTTGATGCACTATCTCTTTTCAATCCTTTTAGCAAAATACAACAAAAGGAAAGAAAATCCATAGACTGTCAACCCCATCATTTAAACCCGTAGGAACTACGAGATCACTCCAAGGATAATTTTAATATCCGAGGGTCACGGACCAACCATAAAATCCTACTCAATAAGTTACTTGGTGTTTCAACTTAGTTAATTTACTAGCATATAATTTGTTTTACAACTATTTTACAGAAGCCATTATATTCTCATTAACTTTTATGACTTACAAATCATATTTGTATAAGCTAAGACTTTGTAACTCTTGCTTTTAATATTTCTCCTTGTGTAACTCTGAATTTTCAATTTAAGGTCTTTAAACTTCTGAATTAATTCAAAATTGTCACATTCAGAAATTCACCTTGAAGTTCATAAAAAGTAATAACTTATAACTTTCAACTTGGACCTTTCGTTGTGCTGTTTTCAAAGCACATGTCCTACCAAACCATTGACCTCTTCACCTTAAACTTAGGAGCTCACATTTCAACCCTAATGCTATATATAAATTAAACTTGGACTAGCTTTCCTTGCATATAGCAGAATATTAATAAAATTATCAACTAATTTATCATTCTTAGTCGCTTTGTTGTTGCATATTAAGTAACCAACATGGCCGCAGGGAAGCTGAGGCCTCTCAGTCTCAGTGTTGCTGCTCTTCTTCTTCTTCTCATCTTCTTCATTTCTATTTTCTTTCAATCAGAAGCTCATGAGTCTTTGAAAGGCAATGGGAGAGAGATGATGGATGGCATTGGTTCCTTGAACAGATTTTATCTGGGTGCAGTCAAGCAATCTGGGCCAAGTCCAAGTGGCCCCGGACACAGGCTGAGGGGTTCTCCATTTCAAGATTCTCATCCCCCCTCCGGTGTACAACATAATCATTTTAGCCGCATGCACCACTAGTTTACACCTTTATTATCAGACTAAACGTATATATATATTCTAATATAATTTTAGCTTCTTGTATTTCTTTTCTTTACTCTTCTTTGTCTTCGAAATGTTGGCAATAAAGTTAAACACATGTTGGCGATAATGTAATCACTTTTTTTATATATATAGAAATGTAATGTACAAAATATATCCATGAAGAATAAAGATTGTCATTACCATATAGAGTAAATTTAAATGGCTGTTTGATAACCCTTTTGTATATCTTGACTAAGGACAATGTATTGATTGATTGGATCTTAGAGTAACAAGTAACTAAATATATTCTTGTGAAGTTGACAGAATTAACAATATTAAAATATAATAAACAATAAAAATTGGGATGGGCTACGGGGAGGATTTTAAGCCAATAACAAAAATGAAAATGAAGCCCAGCCCACACATTGAAGCCAGCACATTACCGGTCACCGGTAATGAAGTCTAACAACTCTCCGTTATCGTTGACAAAACCCTTCTTGTCCCCTCCAACACTTCACCAACACAAAGCTCCCACTAAACTGAACGGTGATGGTGGGTCCCATCATCCTCCGCTGCCTCCTCCTCCTTCGAACGCCATCGTCCTTTGCGCCTTGCGGAGTCTCTAGGCTGTCAATATCAGCTTTTCAGCAACAGCAAGCGTACTACACCAGCGAAACGATAACCCACCATAAAAATGACAACAAGAGAGGCAAATGGTTCACTTTACCTCCTTTCACTTCCACCATCAACGGCTCGGCCTTGGGAAAAGAGCTAGCCGGAGGCTCTAGGGTGGCCGCGTCTGAAACGACGGCGCTTAAGTGGGTCCTTCGCTGCTGCCCCGAGTTGCCTAGAAGTCTAATACAAAAGCTCTTTCGCTTGAGACAGGTTGGTGGTTCTGAAATTCAACATATTTTAATTTCTAGTTGAATTTTTTTTTCCCTTTTTCTAGTTTTGTTCAAAATGTGATGAACAGTTGTAACTTTTGGGATTGTAGTTTATATCAAGTTAAAATCCTGGTGGCAAATAAAGCGTCTTTAAAGTTGCTTTACTGTGAAGTGAGTTTCTCATGTAATACCATGTATGCAGGTTCGAAGAGAATTATTTACGATTGAAAGTTCTGATAATGGTGATCAAATACAAGAAAGTAAACTGAAAAGGGTATTTGAAACTGCTGTTACGTTCTTATTTGATAAAAATTAGTTATTCGTTTGTGTATATGATATATAATGATGTTTGCTGTTAGATACTTTAGATTGATTTCGGGCAATCAAATGTTTCTGATCTTTTGAAACTGGAAGGTGGCAGCTAAGGACTCGTTGAACTCGGGAGATCGAATTTTTCTTCCCATTAGCATCCAGGCATTGCCCTCTGAGAAACAAGAGTGCCCTTGCACTGAAGAAGAAGTTAATTTTATCCGTAGCCTGGAGTTGTATAAGGTTTTCAAATTTGACTATTCTCTCGTCTATGGTTGGTATATATGTTTTTCTAACACAATCTGCTCTTATGACTTAATATGGCTTTTCAAATTTTAGGATCCAGCCATTATTGTTGTCAACAAACCTCCAGGACTGCCTGTTCAGGTAAGATGTCGGATTTTGGTCTCTGTTTTCTTTCAAACTTCCATAGTTTTGGTGGTCAAAATTAGCCTGATTTTTATGTTATATAGGGGGGTATTGGCATTAGAAGAAGTTTAGATGAGCTGGCAGCTGCTTGTTTAACATATGATTGCTCAGAACCACCACGGCTGGTGAGTTTCCCAGCAACTCAAGTATAAACAATCCACTTTATCTATAAGAATATATGTGTGCAGCATGTTTATCTGAGGAAAGCAATTTCTAGAATATGGTTTTCAGGTTGTTGTTCTTCTGTGTACTCTCTTTCTGACTCCCTCATTTTTTTTCTTTATGGGGGTGGCGAGCGGCAAGATAATAGCTCTCTTAATTGTTTTCGGGGCTGTGTGCAAGAATAAAAGCTATCTTTTTTGTTTTTTTGTTTTCCTCATATATTGCACATGCTCGAAAATAAGTGTACTCTAAGTGTGGTCCCATATTCTAGGAGATTTCATGTTAGAACTGTCTTCTCCCACTATCAAACATGATCAGAAATGCAATAATAGTCCATTAATATATTTATGAGATCTTGGGAAACCTATTAACAGAATATTTGATGTTCATTGATGATAATATGAACGGATAAGGTCAAAATGACAACTGAGGCTTGTATGGTTTGACTTTAACCTTGGGGTATTTGTTCATAAGCTACATAAACACAAGTTTACCCTTACAATTTTAGTGGAGATGTGTTGTACATCTTCCTGTTGTGTTTTTGATATCTGTCATATTGTTATTTTGATACCACTGCAAACAAAAGCATTTTTATTCTGTATCTTGAGCCCTGCTTCTGGATTTACTTATTTGTTGACCTTTTGGGTGTCAAAAGCTTATGCTAGATTATAGAAGTGATTGGATATATAAATCTTTGCTCATATCTCATGATTTTTTAATGTTAACTTTTTATGTGTTATGTAGGTGCATAGACTTGACAGAGATAGTAGTGGCATTTTGGTGATGGGCAGAACACAAACTAGTGCAACGGTTTTGCATTCTATCTTCCGTGAGAAAACTATTTGTGCATCAAAAGATGTAAATGTCGTCGCGTCTCATGTGTGCTTCTTTTCCATTATGAACCTTTTATATTCATGATAAATTCATTATCTTAGCTGTGTGATAATTTCTGTTCAACCTATTATCTTATCAAGGACATTGACAACAAAAAAAGAATCCTGCAAAGATGGTACTGGGCCCTTGTCATAGGGTCTCCAAGGCGCCCAAAGGGGTTGATATCTGCACCGTTGGGAAAGGTTAGTACACCCTTGATTTTTATTATCTGTTTCGTAAGAAAATTCGTTTAATTTGAGCCCTTGAACTTTTATCTTGGAATGCTGGTGCTCTATTCAAACTTGGAGTATTTTAATGTACTGCCTCATGCTAACTCACTTGTATTTGTGTGCATACTCACTTGTATTTGTGTGCATTTGTGATGGAACCAAGCAGTTGATATTACAATACTACTCTCAGTTGAAATATTATAGATCAATTATCAGCCAACAAACCAGAATGAACAAGTCTTTCTCACAGAAGCAGCAAAAGAAAAAAATAACTACTGGTTTTGAGGCCAGCTCCTCCCTACAAGTTTCCCCTCCCTTACGAATATACTGCCTACCCTCTTCTGCCTTCCAGCATTCCTATATATCAGTATTCCTTCCAGAACCAGCTACATTCCTCCTGCCATAACAACCTCTAACAAACTACATGTCATAACAACCTATAACAAACTACACTCCTCCAAACCAACTGCCAACTCACTTTGCCAGCTCACTGCCCACTGCACTGCCGAAACTAACCTTCCTTGCTCTTCGTCCATACTTCTTGACGATTGGTGGCCCATCAATTTGCATGAGAGAAATTTTTATTTAAAAGAGACAACTTGACCTAAAAATTTAAAATCAAGTGCTTTGTGATGCCTTGTCATTGGCCTCGTGTTTCTGTTGGTTAATAGGGGTGGTGAAGAATGCCTCCTAGGTAATTGCCTAGAGTTATGTTGTTGGATAAGATATGTAAGTCCATTAGATGTACTCTGTCACTTGGCACAATCAAAGGGGTTTGCTGTTTGCATTTAGTCCTATGGGTCTGCCAAAGAACTTATGCAAGCCAACAATAAATGTGAAAGAAATCTTACAGTAAGTTTGGTTTTGTACTATCCCAAAATCACTTTAAACTGTTGATATGATTCGTCTAAATTTCATAGCACTTACTTCATTTTTTCTTCTTTTTTCTTTTTGCTTATTTTCCTTTGCTAGACTTGAAACTTTATTGGTAGGTATATGTTATTAGAGCCTGTCCATGCACTTGTTCCAGCATAGAGCATAAGATATTTTTATGCAATAATTGATGGCTCACCAATAATACTGATTTTATTGAAAACATTAGGTGGTGGTGGACAATGGAAAGTCTGATCGAATCACAGTTGTTAACAATAACAACGCTCAGATTATGTCAATGCAGCATGCAATAACAGAGTACCGAGTGATCAACTCATCTCATGGTTAGCAGAGAACTTTGCTGCAACATTTAATTCCATTATGAAAATGATATGTGTTGTGTGTGTTTGTGGCTCTTTTCCTGATGAATATGAGTATTCTAACTAATATGCATGTTAGAATTATACTTATATGGATGACCTTCCACGGAGAGTATATGTGGACGACTGGTCCAGTAATGTTGGCCATGAATATATGCACTGATATCTCTGTACATCTTTCCTCAAACACCTGAAAGAAAATAGGTGTTGCTTAACTTTTTTTACTACCTTGAGTGTTCTTATGGAGCTTGTTTTACAAAATAACTTTTGCGTTTAGTTTACGCTTCTTTTGCTTCTGGTCATAATGCAGGTTTCACATGGCTAGAGTTGTCTCCTCTCACTGGTAGAAAGCACCAGGTATATATCATCACCAATTACTATACTGATATCTGAGGATCTTCATCTCTTTGTTCCTGACTCACTTCTCACTCTATAAGTCCTTTTAATCATGTGTGCTTTGCTACAGCTCCGTGTACACTGTGCTGAGGTATTGGGAACACCTATTGTTGGAGACTTTAAGTATGGCTGGCAAGCTCATAGAAAGTGGAAACAATTGGATCCATCTGATCTTAGTAAGAACTCAGATGAAAAGCTACCCAAAGAAAAAATTCTACCCTTTGGCCTTAATATGGAGAATGGATGTATCTCTGGCAAACATCCTCACCTTCATCTTCACTGTAAGGAAATGGTTCTGCCCAATGTGTCTCAGGCTTTGCAAAATGTGCAATTATCTTCAGACTACAATCTTTTAGAGTTGGAAAGCCTTAAGTTGGTTGCACCTTTGACTTCACATATGCAAAGAAGTTGGGACATTTTGAATTCTTAATTTATTGAGCTACAACTATAATCATGCTATGTTGTGGTCCTACGGCTGGACACAAAACTGAATAATCTGAGTAACCTGAAGAGATTGACCCAACTGGTGTGATGGTATCAGTTTCTTCTTCCTGTACATCTTAAACCTAAACTCTCCCATTCTTCTCTCATTTTCACTGAGGTCACAATCTTCCTCTTGGTGCATAATTTAATCTAATTTCTTCTCTCATCTCCTCATTGTTTTTTAGACTTCACACCAAGTAATAGTTTTGTCAACTTCAAGCTTCATATTTTTAGTTTTCTACAATCTACATCAAACTTCAACCTGTAACAGTGACTACATAGCGAAGTCACAAACACCCTCCTTAATAAATCCTTGCCTATTCACCCATCTTGTAATCCTGCCTTTCTCCATCGCTTATCTTTCTTCTGCACCAAACCCACATGCACCACCATACAAACACATGCCACCATCCCCCACCACAACTACCATCACCGATTGCCACTGCATAAGCCCGAATATGATGAGAGATTTTTGCAAATTAGTTGTAGGATTATTGGGAATTGTTCAAAGTTAGTAATTCACATGTAACAGCACAAGTTTTGTTGATCTCTTTTGTTAGTTTCAAACATAAAAGCATTCTAGCTACAAAAAGTTCTTTTTATTGATAGGTTTCCTAAGTTTCTAACAATTTCTTTTTCTAGCACATAGTTGTGACTTATGAGATATATGTCAGTTATGGTTTACCCTACAAAAGAGATACCCATGTTGCTGTTTCACTATCTTGGAGCACTATTTCTTTAAATACTTTACCTGGGATAAGCTTCTTAGTCAATTTTGTATGTTAAGTTGCAATGGATGGTGATCTAATATATTGTTTCAGAAAGTTCTTAAAAGTCTAAACCGACCATTCAATCGAAACTAACCTAACTTTATTAGGTTGGTTTATATGGATTGAGTTGAATTTCAACCCAACCCATTTCCATCCTACTCATTTGTTGTTCAGATCCTTAAGGCAGTTGCCACGGCAATTTTTGTTTACGTATGGAAGCTCTTGAATCTCATAGGTTGGTTTATATGGATTGAGTTGAATTTCAACCGAACCCATTTCCATCCTACTTATTTATTGTTCAGATTCTTAGGGCAGATGGTAACATCAATTTCTGTTCATGTACGGAAGCTCTTGAATCTCATAGGTTGGTTTATTTGGATTGAGTTGAAATTTAACCCAACCCATTTCCTTCCTACTTATTTATTGTTCAGATTCTTAGGGCAGATGGTAACAGCAATTTTTGTTCATGTACGGAAGCTCTTGAATCTCATAGGTTGGTTTATTTGGATTGAGTTGAGTTTCAACCCAACCCATTTCCATCCTACTTATTTATTGTTCAGATTCTTAGCACAGATGGTAACAGCAATTTTTGTTCAATTTATGGAAGCTCTTGAAAATCACTTCATTAGTCTACATTCCTGTGGGTTAGGTCTTTATCACCTATTATAGGGAAAATTTTTCTTTACAACGAATATATATATATAATCATTAAGTGTCATATCAACAGTTATAAAATGTATGTAGCTTGTCATTGGATGAATGCAATTTCAACAGCTCTTCTATTATTTTTTAAGTAATAAACTAAACGTGGGATTTATTTCCTTTTTAAAGATTTGCTCAGTCAGATAAACATAAACTGGACCTTATATGTTGAATTTTAGAGGCGATGAAACATTGAAAATGGCTTCATAGAAGTAGGGTGCGCTGAACTTCGTAATTCATTAAATACTTTTCCGTCTAAGTCTACCTCTAATATATTTTGTAAGGTTGATGTTGTCCTTCTAACTGCACTGCCTGTAATCTGTTTGGACCCTCTCTTATCTCTTGATGTCCATGCTGTCGCTGTTCATGAATAGTGTACACGAACGGACCATTTATATATATATGAATATAACAAATGGCCGTTCAATCAAATTAAAGATGCTTTTGTTAGCGGCAGTCACGTATTGCTTTACATTTATTTACAATAATGCAGATAATTGAATTGGACTATGATCCTCGAAAGGGCATCATTTCCGCTATTCAAGATAAGACCAGCACTATTTTATAATGAACTGTGTGGTTTCGAAGACTTATTCAACAATTACATGAAGGACACTGATTAGTTTATCAATTTGTCGCCACCACGAGCAGGAGGCTGTAATAATTTACAAGTCTGGAGTTGCGTTCTGCCTCAGTTTCTATTTCCGCCATTGAATTTCGGATTATTTAACTTATTGCACGGGCAAAGAACTGCGTTCATATATACATTTATATATGTGCATACAATCTCTTAAATTCTACACGCATAGTCGGTAAAAATTGTGGCCATTAGGGATCCGTGAAGATTAGTTTAAAGATAGGAAAAGCTTGACAAGTTTTATTATAATCTTTAGACAGAAGAAAACTCAATATGGGATGGTAAATTTTTAACTTCAAGTTGCAATAACTATGATATTTACCATATTCATCTTCCACGCGAAGATCTTTGGTAAGAGAGATGGCGATGGAAGTAGTTGAATAATGTTATGGTTGGATTTTACAGTTATTCACATCTTATCGTATGTAGCACATTACAAGTTAATGGTGTCATAGCATACCCATCTCTATCTAATCATCTTCATCCCATCTTTACACCATAACCTGAAATATACTTAGTGGCAAGCATGAAAAGATGATAATGGTCCACGATAAGAACGTGCAGAGGGCGTGCCTGAAAAGGTTACAGGTTGATGTGGGGCACGTCAGTGATGAGCCTCTGAGTCGACAAGTGATCTTTGGCGTTTGTAGAAGGTAAGGAGAGTCTATCTAGTGATGGGATTTAGCTTGGTGAGAGGATATGAAATAGTCTCCTCAATTTTGGCTTTCCTCCTGGTTACTTGGACCAGATGAGTTCTTAACTTAGCACAGAACAATTGTATGTATCAATAATTAACTTTTCAGAGCTTAATGCGTCGTACGAGTCAAATTTACAATTACTCTCCCCTTTCTATTGAGCTGGGTATGCTTTTTCTATGGTTAGGTGAAGGAAATATCAAGTGAGATTTCAACTCAAGAGCTCTTTACCTGCCATTCGTCAGGAAATTTTCAGTATAAGTTGTTGACTATTAGCATTTTCTTATTAAAAAATGTGATCATATATTGAATCGTTGATTAAGAATAACACGGAGTTGGTAATAACAACTTAAAAACTAATTTAATATAGGTATTATAGCACCTCTCTTGTCTGAATAATAATAGATAATAAATTAGAGAGATGGTAGGTTTTGCTGGAACTTCAAAAACGGAAATCAAGGGACAGCTAATGAGAGCTGGAGCCCATGTTGGCAAACTGTCAAACTGTGGTTGGTGAGCATAGAAGATAGATATATTAGAAGCAAAACAATTCTTGGTACCCCATTACTTTCTTTGACTAAAAAACTTCAACGAGATTATGCTTGTGATGAAGCCTTGTCATGAATAGTTGCCACAAACAGTGACCGATTTGAGAAGGTTTATCTCTTCATTAATCATTATGCTAACGTAATCGCTTCCAGAAAATATAACAACGGAACTTAGACAAGTAGATGATTATAATACTCGATATGGCCAATGAAGACAAAAGTTACTGATTTCATGCGTAAAATTTTTTACTTATCATGCCATGCTCACTGCTTAGTCTTAGCTGAATGTCTTGGACATTAAAATGTCCATTGCTGCATTTTTTTTTTATTCAGAACTGTGGTGGCGTGGGCGTGGCTAATAGAATTACGCCAAATAATTCACATATGTCACCTGCGTGTAACCCTATGGAACTGACGTATGCATGACGCTAGACCAAATCAACCAAAGATCCTTGCTTTCCTGATCAACTCAAGCAATCACCATCAGCAATCCAACAGCCCATCTTTGAGGATAATTTTGATGTGGCACAATCATACCATGACAGTGTCAAGGTGCACAGGAACAAGAAACCATGGGATTATCTATCTAGTTCATCCACCAACCGCATTCCTTGACAAAGCAGTCATCGCTGAGATGACATATTCTGTCTCCAATGTTCGTTCTTTCCAACGACTATATATGCTTTATTTGATTCCACACAAACCATCCGGCCATCTCTCTCCTCAACATTAACATAAACACAGGAAGAGATTTCTAGAGCAAATGGGTGGCCTTGAAACTGAGAAAACAGTAGTGGGATGGGCTGCCAGAGACCCTTCTGGCATCCTGTCACCTTACACTTATACCCTTAGGTAAATATCCATTCTCAAGTCTTTACCTTTTTTTTTTCTTTGTTCATGTTTTTCTTCTTATTTGTACTTAATTATTCTTTTTTCTCCTGAAATTATTGCAGGAGCACTGGACCAGAAGATGTATACGTGAAGGTTCTCTGCTGTGGAATTTGCCACACTGATCTTCACCAAATTAAAAATGATCTTGGCATGTCAAACTATCCCATGGTTCCAGGGTACTTACTTAACAATCTAGCTAGCTTTCTACTGTTTCCAAGAACTCCTTGTTGGTTTCAGTTATTGATTCTTGTTTTGTTAACATGCATGCAGACATGAAGTAGTTGGTGAGGTGGTTGAAGTGGGTTCAGCTGTGACCAACTTCACTGTTGGGGATGTTGTTGGTATTGGTGTTATTGTTGGATGCTGCAGAAGCTGCCGCCCCTGCAATTCAGATATTGAGCAATACTGCAACAAGAAAATCTGGTCTTACAATGATGTCTACACTGATGGCAAGCCCACCCAAGGCGGCTTTGCAGAGTCCATGATCGTTGATCAAAAGTAATCATCAAACCATCAATCAATTATCAACTTTAGGCTATTTGATAAATTGTTGAGAAATTAATTGTTTCAAAGACTTAAAAAAGGATAATTCAACACTAGGCTTTTTTACTAATACAAGATGATAGTGCTTATAAGTTGCATAGAGGCTAGAGCTAATTATTTCTTTTGATTGAAAGTAAAATCAGTGCTTACTTGAAGAAATGATTCATTTTTTTTACAGGTTTGTGGTAAAAATTCCTGAAGGTATGGCACCAGAACAGGCTGCGCCATTGTTGTGTGCTGGTTTGACAGTGTACAGCCCACTGAATCACTTCGGATTGAAGAAGAGTGGACTAAGAGGAGGGATATTGGGGCTTGGAGGAGTAGGACACATGGGGGTGAAGATAGCAAAGGCAATGGGACACCACGTGACTGTGATAAGCTCTTCTGATAAGAAAAGAGCAGAGGCCGTGGACCATCTAGGTGCTGATAGGTATCTTGTAAGCTCGGATGAGGCTGAAATGCAAGAAGCAGCTGACTCACTTGATTACATTATTGATACCGTGCCTGTGTTTCACCCTCTTGAGCCTTATCTTTCTTTGTTGAAGCTTGATGGGAAGTTGATCTTGATGGGTGTTATCAACACTCCCCTGCAGTTTGTTACCCCTATGGTTATGCTTGGTGAGTTTTCCTCTCTCTGCAGATTATACTCATAGATTGATGTTGAGAATTGTGATTTTAGATGATCTTTGTTGGTCTGTCTCTGTATAAATTGCGTTGAAAATTGAGTCTTTTTCTACATGTACGGTTCCTTGGAGAAAAACTTCCATTGTATGTATGAACATCCGCCCAATCCTGGAGCACGTGCAAGGCAGGCTGTGTATGTGCATCTGCTACATGGAACATTTTCTCCAGTTCCTAGTTGTTTTTCCACTATTGTTAGAGTTAAATCTTTTTGGTGGTTTTTGTTCAAACCTTAGGTATAATGGTATTTTAAGAGCTTATTTGGTTAGTTCTGGAGTATGATTTTTCATTTTTAGATACAAAAATAAGAAAAACTTGTTCGGTGACCTAATTTACAAAAGCTTTATTTTTTAATATATTATAATTGTTTAGTAGATTTTTTGAAGTAAAGTTGAAGATATCATTTTGAAGTTTCCAATGTTCTTAAGAACTAGTTTCAGAAGTCCGTGTTTCCATTGTTTTACTCATTTTCAAACATGTTAGGTTCATATTCTGAATATTATCTTCAGAAAAAGCTATCAAACATGTTAATGTTGGATCTTGGAAACACTTGAAGTGGTCAAACTCTCTGTCGTTTGTATTTTTAGAAAAAGCTATCAAAAGTGTTTTAGTAGTTGTTGCTTTAGTTTTTTTACTCTGTGTTTTTTTTTTCTAGTCGCCCAAATAATTCATCATGCCTGGTGATAACACCTATGTTCATTGATGCAATCTTGTAGGGAGAAAGACAATCACGGGGAGCTTCATTGGAAGCATGAAGGAAGCAAAGGAAATGCTTGATTTCTGCCAAGAGAAGGGACTCACCTCCACCATTGAGGTGATCAAGATGGACTATGTCAACACAGCAATTGAGAGACTGGAAAAGAACGATGTTAGGTACAGGTTTGTGGTGGATGTTGCTGGAAGCAAGCTTGATCAATAGAACAAACAAAATCATTCTAAAAAGAAAGAAGAAAAACAAACAAAACTAATAACAATGAATTCATGGTTAAATTAATGTTACTTTGTTTCTTTCTGAGTGCAATGTTGTATTCTATTCTCTGCTTCTTTGTTGAGCAGAGTATGGCTTACATGTTCCCTTTTCTTTGGATAATAATTAAAAGGATGAGGTGTTGTTCTCTCATAAAGTTACTTTCAATTTTTTCTTCTATGTTTCTATATTGTGTAATGGGGACTCTTATCGGGATTTGGTGGGTTGAGAATGAAAGATAACCAATTTTTCCTGGAAAAAAGTGATAGAGACTTAAATATAATATATAGAAAGTCCATTGTTGCTGACTCATTGGAGATATATATATATATACATAAAGCATTTATCATTCTCAGCATTTGGGAAATTTCTGCATAAAACAAAACTACCCACCGCCACTAAATGCTATGGAAAGTCTTCCAATTACATTGAGAAAAGTAATTCATGAGTTATTTGTGGTCTGAATTTGATTCTTACGCATAATTGGGCAACTCTGGTCCAGTTCAGGAATATATGGAGCCCCAAAGGAAACAATGAGAAGTTGGTATGGTGGCCCTTATTACATGTGACCTCTTGGGCAGTTTCTCATGCACCTAACCAAAGCAAAAATTGCCTCAATTATTCGTATGGGAGATAGATTGAAACCTGTAAGTTTGATCAAAGTCTAATTTGGTTACTCAAAACCAACGCTTTTATGCTTGTGTGGAGATTCTTTATTCTTAGTAGGGATAATATCTCTAGTATTTGGAGAAGTATACTATTTGTATTTCTCATAGGAAGGTTGCCTAATGTTCTCATAATAAAGTTAACGTCGAATCGGACTAGTCAACCAAACCAATTAGCTTTGTCCTTCTTAAGGTATAGAATTTTAGCCAGTCACAATCAATGAAACCGATCTACTCAATCAATTTGCATTATATTGGTAAATTTTGTAACTATTACGTTGAATTTTTGAATAAACAACGCTCTCTCCCTTTCTTTCTTCAATTTTATATATATAATAAAAATATTGCGCTACACCTAACCGGCTAACCCCGTTTTCTTCTCCCATATATGGAGATAAATGTCGGTAGGGTAAGCTCATACGGCACTGACTTAATCCTCTTGAAACAGAATCTAATGGCTATCAAATACAAAATAGATGAACACATAAACAAATCTAAAGGTCTATCAAGTATGACAAATTAAGACTTAGAGAGATGCTTGTTTTATCAAATCATGATAGCCTCAAGAACCAAAACAAAAACATAATACTCATTCTTTACTTATCTTATTTTCAATTACTATTAAACATAATAAAAAAAGGGTCAGACTATTGTGACTTAATTTTTTTTTATTTAATTTTAAATACTATTTAATAATCATTAATTTTTTTAATCCAATAGTGAAAAAAGTTACTGATGCGACATTAGAAAAACTACTTTTTAATTTTCCTTTTTCATACATAAATTATAATAAATCAATGATTATTAAAAATAATGTTTAAAATTAAATCAAAAAAATTAAGTTATAATAACATGACCCGTAAATAAATAAGCATCAGTATGTGCAAAGTTTGCTTAGAATCGATCTTCAAAAGACAACCTATGCCCGCGGGCAGGTGTCTCATACTGTTATGCATTTCTGTAGGCTGTAGCTTTCTCTTTTCCATGCTTTAAATAGAAGAATTCTCCACTAGCTTGAGTTGCCCATTGCTAATACATTTTAGTGGCTTCTTTACGATACAAGACATTCTAAAATTTCACTATTAAGACGAAGTAAAGTAGAGAAACTTCACACATTGTAACCATATAGAATTTTAGATTGAAACCGGTACATGTAGTTTGCAGAACTCAGACATGGGTATATACGAGAGAGATGTATTAAAAAAGAACTGATTTTCCAGATTGACAACAATATGTATTAATTGGGTCAAAATCATTACATTCTATCAATCCACTTGATCAAAATTATCTTGACCACTGAAAAATCACTTTTCCCTTACCTCACTCTGGTTCTAATTTTTCAATCATCATGTTGTCTACAAAGAAAGTAAGAGGCTTCCTCATATTGTGTTCGTGCCTTTCCTTCTACATGTACTTGAACCATCAACCCATCTAGTGTCAAAGCAGTCCCCAATCATTTCCATCTCATTATGTGCTATACCAATTGTTAAGCCTTGGTAAATCATAACCTCTGACTGAAGTACATGTTCATAAAATATCTTGAAGGATTGAAGCCACTCAAAATCACTGCAAAGAAGAATACGATTTCAGACGATGCAAAGGAATCGAAAGCAAAGAAGTAACCAGTAGACATATTCAAAACTTACATATCGGAGAAAGGACAATGAAAACACCAATTGGATAGAGAAAAAATGTGGTCCTCTCCAGAAATGGTAGTACTGCAGCATAATACTTCTCGTCAATTGTTAATTAATCAGCAATATCAATTAGCTGTTCCTTTTAAGTAAAAAAATTCAACCACGTACCAACTTAGGAAGTATAACATGCCCCAAAGAAATTGTAAGATGAAGTAATCTTCAACTATTCATTCATCTAAAAACAAGACTTATCTAAGAACTTAGCAAATTAACATAATAAGTTTTTGTAGCCACACATGGCAGATGCTTGGCTTATCAAAAAACATTAATGCTCTCATACCCAGGCAACATTCCCCAACTTAGTAAGATAAAGCAAAATAATAATGAAAAATAGTTATACACATAAACTTACCATCATAACCTAAAAAGTTCAGATAATGGTAGTACGAAGCTGCCACCATGAAAAGCAGATTTGACAGTAATACAGGAATGAAACCATGAGCTACCAGTAGGGGTGACAGAAAATAATGTATAACTGCCATAAAACAAAGACATCAGTCACACTATCATGGTGCAAAACGGGAGGTTAAAAAATGTCAAAAAGCAAACACAATATAAACAAAGCAATTACCAAAAAGCATAACAAACATTGGGAAGAAAGCATTGCAGTGCACATCAAACGCATACAACCTTCAACCAAAGAAAATTATAGTCAGCCCTAAAAACAATGAATTACATTGTAATATTCTCATTTAAAAATGAACCTAATTTTTAGAAACATGGAAAATAAATGATGAGGACAAACAAATGCATGAAATTAATAAAATATAATATTATCCAAGCACAACTGAAGGCAGATATAGGGAAAAAAAAATCAAAACAGAGAATTTGGAACCGAAGGTTTCCCAACTTGCCATTCAACTCGTTGCTCTACCACATGACTGTTTGGAGACTCTTCCCGAAGGTAAGAATTTGTAAGGAACCTGCATGGAATGGAGAATGGATTTCAGTTTGATGCAGAACATCATGAGGATATACACACATATGTTAGGCATAGACAAAAGACAGGATTATTTTCTTTTTTATTTTTATTTATCTAGTTTATTCCTACTTTTATTTCCTTATTTGGGTAGACTTCTATTTCCTAATTGAGCATGATTTCCTTTTCTAGAAAGGACCTTGGCTACTATAAATAAGGGTCATACTTGTTTTATTATTCAGACTTGCTTACGAATGATATCGAATACTTATTAATATTACTTCAGTTCCCTTATGAATAAACAACCAGAGACTGAATGAGGTGAAACAGTATATCACAGGATGTTAGGCATCTCCAATAATAGATTGAGCAAAATCAAGATTAGAATTCTGACCTTGGTCTCATTCTTTTTGGTTTATTATAATGCACACATAGAGAATCCTTGACAATAGATTGAGCAAAATCAAGATTAGAATTCTGAACTTGGTCTCATTCCTTTTGGTATTATGATGCACAGATAGAGAATCCTTGTTCCCAATATCTTAATCCATGACATCAACACAAATGGGATGCAACTCAGTTTTGTGTTGATGCAACTCAGTGGCTTGTAAGGTCATATGAGGCATGGAATGTCAAATTCCAAAGCCAAAATTCTCATGTGGGATTACAACAGTACCACGGATCCAAACTTCTAGAGGCACTTCCATCCCTAGGAATAGCTAAAAGACTCCCATCAAAGTGTAAGATATTCTTATATTCCTACTCTGGCTATGACCTAACATGGATAGGGGAGTGTACTCAAACCAACTAACTGTTAATTTGAACAGTCTTTTTTTCAGAAATACGTCTCCTTCATTTCCACAAACAACAGTAATACTCGCAAGTATTAGTTTACAAGTAGCTACAGCATTTAAAGATTAACAACCCACTAATGCAGACATCCAAGAGCAACCTAAATGATAAACCAAATATCATATGCATGATAGTGGCTCTTACCAACAACAAGTAGCCAGAACTGCTCCAGTAATAAGAAATTGAAAAAGCAGAACCGAAATTACAACAAAAACAGCATGTGTGGCACTATGGTCATACCTGAAATAAAAAGAAGAAGACTACCTGATAAAATTATATTACAATGGAAAACTCAATAAAACAGTAAATAGATTGTTATGGCCAAAACTAAGATAATAAACAAATAATTATATATATTCCCCCAAAACAAAAAAAAGATTGCGACATCACTTAAACTTGAAAAACTTGAAAGCAGTTATAATATCCAAGCCATAGGATTCACCATGCTTATGCCCCATAAATAATCTCAAGTTCACTCCAATAACAAAGTAATTCATGAAAAATTTCCCCTAGAAAGTAGATGAGAACTTGTGAATATTGAATTAAATCCTAATATAATAAGATTGGTCACCTTTTGGTAATTTGATTGGTAAAGCTAAAATACCTAACCTGACATCACCCCACCCTTTATTTATCTCACTTATAAAACTGCCCTTCCAGAATGTACACAAGAAACTTACGCAGCACAATAAGCCATAGTTGCAACTGACAAAAGGAGGCTGCAGATTACAACAAAAGCAGGATCGTCCCGAGCCCATTGATTCTTAGTTTCTGAGATCAAAAGGAAAGCAGACAATTTTTCAGTTACATTCATTTCTTCTACTTCTTTTTCTTTTCCTTTTTTAAGAGAAGTCCTTCCACATTAATGTTGTCATAGAGCATACATGAAACAGAAGTAACAGGATTGAATGTTAAAGTTAATATATGAGCTCACAGAATTAAAGTTTCTTTTCTATAATATTTTTATAATATTAGTGAAAGTAGTTGATTGCATCGGGTTTGTGGAAAGAAAATATGACAGTACTCCAAAATCAAACTCTTTTTAACCATTTTCATGTTCAACTAGCTTGACTTCAGGGCCTCCAGAACAGACTGCTTTAACTAGCAGTATTAGTCTACTATCTAGGTTTATCACATGTTATGATGCACTGACTCCAGAAACTATATGCAGAAAACACAAACTACAAAAAAATTGATAAGATTGAAGAAAATCACGGCTAAATATCACAAGTAATTGTAAAAGTAAGAAGAAACTGAAAAATCTCTTTAGCAGCAACTGCACTTACGTTTATGATACTTGGTGTGCTGATAGCTGTAACCACCATACAGTTTCCACATGCAAAATGCAAAATTGCAATAGTTAGAACATTGCCATTCATCAAACCCAACACACTTTTTATACAAAATAAATCCAATTTTGACTCAATTCAACGCAAAACTATCCTTCCACTTTTACGCAGGCAAATTTAACACAACCCTAGTCAAAAGAACAAATACGAGTTACAATCAATCATTAAAGTTGCTTATGCTCTTATCTGCTAAATAAAATCAGGGTAACACCTCCCTTTCACACAGACCGTACCAATTAATATGTAACAAAAATTTCCCTGCTCAAACTTAAAAAGAAAAAAAAGTATAAACTGTATTTAATAGAGCATACTAATCAAAATGTCCTATTTCAAAGCTGGAAATTGTAAAACTTCAAAAAATAACTGAAAATTAGCCCAAAGCCGAGGAGAATTCAAGCTTCTAACTCTCAAGTCATTCCTTCAGCAGCAAGCATTTAGGAATACAGTTGACTAAATTTACATTAACTTTCACACTCAAAATCATCGTATTATTCAATTCCACACACAGATCTATTAAAATGGTGACTGCAGCAGACATAAATCTCCATGATGATGATAAATAATAGATAATAACACCGGCAAAGGCAAAAGTATGATACTTANACAACTTTTGGTGAAGTGCACAGGTGAAGCATTTGCCAGAAAGTATATTCAATATCCATTTGTTGCCACTAGAATAAACCAACAAAATAAAACGTAAATAAATAATTGAATCAACATGCAGAAGAAGCAATTCCTTTTTAGCTCTCTACCAAAAACGCGTGGGTTTCAGACACCAAGAAGATTCAATACGAAAGAACGCAAACCAAAAATCAAAAACAGGCTTCTTAGCCAGCAATTTCCATCAAAATGTTCATTGTCTAATACAAATTGTGCTTCACTACGAAACCTTTTCAAGTCAAAACGTAAATTGCACTTTAGTTAAACGAAACGCGAAAGCCTCAAAACGGCAAGCAAGTGATTGAATCCTAAGATAAAATTGGAATGACGAATGTACGTTCAAAGCAGAACGAAATGCTATAACAGCCATTAAAAGTTCAATCGATCAAATCAGTGAGTTAGGTGTAAGAAGAAATGGATCAGATCCAACGATAGAGAAAGTTTCTGGAGCTGACCTTGATGATTCGACGTAGGTACTGAGGGAGCATGGGGTTTGCTCGCGACGCGGCGGACGAAGAACGCCCTTTCGAGACTGACGTTGGCAGCATCTCTCCTCTCTCTTCTGTTTATCGCTCCTTGTATATGTGTTTTCTTCTGCTTTATCGATTTTGATTTTGTTTTTAACCAAAGATCTGAGCAGGTTTTATATTTGCAATTTTTTCTTTTTTTATGTTTTTTAAATTTTTCTCAGAGTTCTCTCCCTTTCTGTTCAGTTCAGATGCGAAGGAAGCAAACATAAAAACGACGACTTTTTTTTTTTTTTTGGTGCTCTTCACCTAAGCAAACTTCATGTAATGTAAATCTATGTTCTTCGGTTTGGTCTTGGGCTTGATCTTGGGCTTGATCTTGGGCTTGAATTAAGGCTTGAACAACCAAGCGACCTAGTGCAGTGCTGTTGGCCCCCGTTTCTATTTTCTCAAATGGGTGTATAAAATAGTCCAATTGAAACAAAGTGGAGAGGAATTATTAGAAAATATGTGGTGTGCACTTAGCAGTTCTCAGTAGAGGCCGCTAATACCTTTGTGCAATCGTCATCAACCCTCCTGCTTCCCACTTCCCGCCATTCGTCCTTCCCAGTTTCCAATACTCTCTTACATGTTTTACACTTTCGGATTCTTTTTATCTCCACCATTCTTCCCTTTGCATGATTCTATACATAAATGATAATTCTTTCTGACGTTATCTTTTCTTTCATTTTCATGCTTTATTTATGGTGGGAGCTTCAATATAACTTTATTTATTATCGGATATACGATATACTATACACATTTTATTGACAGCAAGATACTCACTCTATATAATGGAGGTTTATATATGTATGCATTATCCTAAGCTTTCTTGTGCTTGGCTCATAACAACCAAAAGAAAAAATGAATTTTAGTCATTTATTATTTCTTTCAAATTTCGGATAAACAAACCCATTTTTTTTCCTTTTGAATAAAAAAATATTCAAATGTAAATTATATTGATTTGTATACATAGTTCGTCCGTGTGAATCTCATATATACATTAAATTAAAGAAATAAAATAAATTAAGGAATCTATAATGAAATTAAAATTTTAATTCAAAGTATGTTGATAAATTGTTTAGTTATTATAATCCATTTATACAATATAAACAATACTTTACATAAGAAAATTAAAATATTTATACATTTTTTTAGATTTTTAAAAATAAAAATAGGAAAATTAATTCCTTCTTTCTATTTTTAAAGAAAAAAAAAATTATTCATTCACTGCAGGTAATTTTGACTACTAGAAATTTCAAATTATAAAAAGAACTGAATTTGTAACCAAAAAAAAAAGAAAAAAAATCCAAAAATATAGAACAGCTAAAATTCTAAATTAACCGAAAATTATTGAATTAACAAAATTAAATTAAACGTAATTCTGTGCGGTCTTCAAAATTATTTTTCGTTGAGAAAACAAAGCTCTACCTGATTAACTCTTAATTAACCTCTAATTATACTTTAAATCTTTCAATCAATCTTGCTAATCCCTATACGCTTAACCCCAGCAATTTTTACCGCCTCTTCCATGTAAGTTCTAACTTCTTTTCTTATCATCTCCTGCATTAAAGCTAACAACTCCGGCCCAACCGACGTCGTATTATGCAACCGTCTCGTCCTTCTATTACAAACATCACTCTCCTCCCGATAAACCTCCATCGGCGCCGAACACCGAGTCGACTCTTGCCTCCTCAACTCGTTGCCAGGCAAATTCAAAGTAAGTTCGGTCGACACGTCGCATGCATCGTCCGTTTCAACAACTTTCGTTACAGGCATGTCAAAAATCGAACCGGAAGTCACGTGCTGACCCGAGTCACTCACGTCCGATCCAGCCGGACTACAAGAAACACCGGAAACCGAAACCGCCGGTCTTTTCTTCTCATGATGATTATTTCCTCCTCCGTCGATATCCATATCATCGCTGTCTTCGTCCGCCATCGCTTTCGTCGAGTACTTCCGCTTCAACGTCGAGTTCCAGTGGTTCTTGATCGCGTTATCCGTGCGGCCGTTCAAGAGCCGCGATATGGTGGCCCACTTGTTCCCGTACTTCGCGTGTGCTCTAGCGATGATCTCGTCCTCGTCGGGAGTGAAAGCGCGGTGCTGGACCTCGGGAGAGAGCTGGTTGCACCACCGCAGCCTGCAAGATTTACCGGAACGTCCAGGAATCGATTTGGATATGAGAGACCAGTTTCGGGCGCCGTGGCGTTGCACGAGTTGGTGCAACAGTTGGTCCTCCTCCGGGCTCCACGGACCCTTAACCCGATCCAGTGCTGAATCTCGATCCATGTGGAAACAAAAACAAAACCCTAGAGACAGATACAGAGACAGAGGGAGAGAGAGATAGAGAGTGTGCTGTTCTGAGAGAGGAGGGGAGGAGTTATGGTAGGCTTATAAAGGAAGGGGAGGTAGGGTAACTGATGGAGTCGGTTAACCGATTCAGGTAATAAGCGTTATAGTGACGGAATGACCAAATACTGTTAGTTTTCATGTTTAATTATTTACAGCTGTTATAACGTCCATGTTTGGCCACGTAAGCAGCTTGGATCCCGGAGAATCCCGGTTATTTTCCGGGTAAATTTGTGAATTTCTCAAGCAAGAGTATTGAGTATTGGTGGGTTTGCAGTTATTTAAATATATTTTCATAAATTTGGAATATTTTAAATTTGTAATAATAATTTTTAAACAAAAATTATAAAATAAATATTAATTGGTCGGGTTAATTATAATGGCGTCCTAGTTAGTGGGTTGTTTTGATTTGTAACAAAATTTTATTTTATTTCTATTATTTAGTGTTTACACAAGTTCAATTTTAATAGACGAAACCTTTTAATAAATTGTTAAAAGATCTTAAAATAAGTAGTTGATAAGTATTACTATTAACTCAACATCTAAAACGAACAAATTTGCTAATTCAATATACTTAATAATATGTTTTCCTTTATTTTATTTGAAATACGATCTTTATCAGTATGTCTAACTATTCCTAATTAAAAGTTAAATTGGGTTAAATTAGTTTTCTTTAATTTGAAAATATTCAACATATTAAATTAGATTATTTTTTTATATTTATTTAAGTGACGCGAATCTATCGTTAATAAGTATATAATTAAAAAATTATATATTTCAAAAATGTGAATTTGTATTTATTATAAAAGTAATTTTATTATGTATTGCTAATGTGGGATTGTAAATTTTAAAAATTTTGATTATTTTTTTTTTCTCTGTTTGATTGACTCTTCTAACAGTTATGGAAGTTATTCAAATGGGAGAATTTTAAAAGTCGTGATACATTGGTGGAGAGAGAGTTGCTGGGAAGATGTAGGAGTGGATAGAGTTTTGACTGAGCCAGGCTGGAGCGCATTCCGTGAGGGAATTTGATTTCGGTTTCCTTTTTTTCTTTGTAGTTTCGTGTTTGTTTTTTTTTTTTTTTTCAATTGAGAAATAATTGGATATTTGTTTTTGGTACATTTGGGTGCGAGTAAGGGAGGAACTGACGTGGCAAAAACGACAAGAGTGGTCGCAGAATTGGAGAACGGATATGACTGACAAGCTGTCAGTCCAGCCTGTAAACCTGTCAAAGGGGTGACAAGCTAACGGCCTTTTGGTCACCGACACGAGGCAGTGACCGACTCCCTAAAATTTGAACTGCCACACAAGCTCCAATTGTGACACTTCACTGGCTACCTGAACGCTCTACTTGGCTGCTCCCGCTACGCGGTTATCCGTTATTTAGTGCCGTTTGTTTGTTAAATAGCATTACGAGTTTGAAGGTCACACGCACGAGTTTTCTATTCCTTTCCATGAGCAACGGTAGTTATATAAGGGGGAATTATAAAAAATAATCAAAAATTAAGTGGCTGATTTTAAAAATAATCAACCCTTCTGATTTATACCATCTATATATCTATTTGTACTTAAAATAACTAAAATATTTATCTTTTATAAATTCATTTTCCTTTTTTTTAATATTTTCTAATAGGAGGAAGTTATCAAAATTATTAGACAACCATCCGACATATTAGATAGTCACTAAAAAGTTATTGAGTCTGCTAAACTCACTAAACAGTCATCATAAAAAGTTAACAAACCGTCGTCGACCATTTCATACACTCGATAGACAATCACAAACATTAGAAGATAATTACAATTTGATTTAAAGGTATTTTTATCATAATAACTATGAATAGTTAGATAAATTATATAAATTGATGAGGTTGATTACTTTTAAAAAGCCCTCTAATTTTGGTTATTTCGTATAATTCTTTTTTTAAAGTGTTTTAGATATGTCACGCATATAAAATATGTTTTTATCAAGTATAGCATTATTATAATTTAATTATTGAAATTGAAGTTGTGTAAGTCATAACTTATTTGTAAAATATAAAAAGTTATTATAAATTTTATTTAAAATCATAATTTAAATTTTAACCATATGTTTCACTTGATTTAATATTTAAATTTTAAATAAAAAAATACATGTTTAACGTGATTATCTCATCAATCATTATCTCTCTACACAATTGAATTAAGATAACCATATATATCAAGTTTGGGGCTCTAACTCCGTTATCCGCTTAACGGAGTTTTGAGCCTATAACAGCGAGTGTAGCGTTCCCTAGAAAAAGCGAGTGGGGAAAGTCTTGCACGCTCTCCTTGACAAAGACAATACATAAATGGGGTGCGCTTTCGATGGAGCTCCACTTTTGTTTCTTAATTTCTGGTTGGTTTAAAATTTGAATTGGGAATAATAAAATTAATAAATTAGTAAATTCCCCTAAATTAAAGCATATAAGGGAATAAGGGATCGTAACGTGATTTTCTGTTACTACCTAATCTATTCCTTCAACTCAATCCCTTGTTTTCTAGTTGTAGTTGGTGTTACGTTGAGGTCCATGTGTCTCTCGGCTCGGGTGAGGTCAACTTACTAGAAAAGAGTAAGCGAAAGGATTAGATTGAGGAAACGTGTTCTACTGTAATTTGACCGTAGATGTTGATTGTTGCGTCTTCTCTATGACTATGCTTCTTGAGCCAATCATGTGACTCTTATCAAGTTCCTAATTATTCTTTTTTTTTTTTTTATCTTTTTCCTGCCTAATTTTGAGGATTTTTTTTTTAAATGCATAATAATAATTAATTTTTGCCTGCCCAATTTGGATTAAATCATTTAAGTGCATAAACTATGTAAAAATGTATCATAATAATATATAAAATGTTCACTTCATATCATTGTTTGATCAATGTTTGTACCTAACATCTAAGTGATCAAAATAGAGTTTTATTCTTTTTATTAACACTTAATATATCATATGGTCGGTGCTATCAAATTCTCTAACCTATTTGATGAATTGAAAACTTTCATTAATATTTAGAAAATTTGAAACATCTTAGTGTACATCCTCTTGTGGCTGCCCGTGATATAAAAAATTTAGCGATTAACCGACTTGTGTTGGGAAACTTCTAAGAGCACGAAGCACAGATCCTGTGAGATTAGTCAAGATACGCATAAGTTGACTTGGATACCCACATTGAGATTAGTCAAGATACGCGTAAATTGACTTGGATACCCACATTTCAAACAAATATATATATATATATATATATAAACTTGCGTATACTTTTTTTTCTATTAAAAAAAGGAAGAAAGAATAAAATGCATCAAAATAATTGATAATTTATGAAAAAAAAAAAACTTCAAAATAGCGTTTAAAAATTGAATCAAATCTTATATATAGTTTAACAAAATCACGTGTTCGTTAATCATAACAAATTAATGAGTATAATGTTCATCACAAATATGTTTTTAGAATTTTTTTTTTAAACTCATTTAGAAGAGTATTTTTTAAAATAATATATAAATATTCGTTTAGGGAGTGGGCAGATTATTACATAAATAAAGGAAATTATTTATAACTTTCTAACTTCTATACATGGTAGAAACAAACAGAATGCTGTTAGCCCAACTTATAATAACTTATTCGGAACCTAATATGGTCAATTTTCGTTAATGAATTACATTAAAAGTTGATGTTGGATTTTGAAAATATCAGATGAAGTTATGGAAAATTTTCAAAGAAGTATATGTAAAATATTATGGATTAGATGTATGAACTCAAGAAAGTTTGCACTCTCATGTATGAAGATAAAGTTGAGAGTTGTTTCATGTTAATTAAAACGACAACAACACTCAAAAGAATTCGAGCAAAGCAGGTTAAGAGGCGACAATATCTAGCACAATCGCCCACTCATATGATAGAAAAGACATGCTATTGTGCCACTGATTTAGGTATATTATCATCTTGAAAGTTGAACGTGCAGGCATTAGATAAACAAATGTTCAAAAGAATATGACATACACGTGGGCTATGAACAATCCAGGATGTTTCCTTTAACCCTTTTAATATATCTCCTGAGCTAAATGATCATTCACATGAAATCTAAAGCTTGCTTTTCCCAGGTTCTGCACATGTCCATCCATGTTGATGCCTTTCATTTCATTATGTACTCTGCACTAAAGTATAATTCTTCAGCAGATCTGATATTGAGGTCTCTGTGTTCCCAATACTATATCTTAAATGAGTAAATAGTGAGTTGGCATGTTTATGCTAAAAAAATTCTGACGTGGGTATGAAATTTATCTTGAAAATTGTTTCAATTTGCATGTGATTGTGATCTCATAGCGCACATACTGGTTTGCGTTATGTTGAACCGATAGCGGGTTCTTATGAAAGAGAAAAAGTCTTTGCTGCAACTGTTGTATTCTAATGTTACGAATTCAAGGCGCGTGGATGTTATACTCGCTTAAATGACGCTGATGTAGCACGTCATGATTGGTGACACTATAATGTAAAGGAAACTATAATGGAAAGATATCTTTAGATTTGATTGTGTTAAATGTTATGGGAAATTATGAAATAACCCAAAATGAGGATGTCATTAGAAAATCTAAAGGATTTCTTTGATTTTTCTACCCATTTCTATCTTCATGATCATTATACTTCTCCATATATAATATATAAATATATCTTCTCTTTTTTAATACTTTCTAACCTGACAGTTATAGAATTGTTAGACCGTCACCGGACTATCATCGGAATTGTCAGACAATCATCAGAAAAGCAATTGAATAATCATCTAACTCGTCAGATCGTCATCTAAAATTTCGATAGATAGTCATCGGTTAGTTTTCAGACTCATCAAAAAGCCATCAGAAAGTTACCGAATAGTCATCAACTCAGCGAACCACTATCATACAGTCACCAAACTTGCTTGACTATCATTAAATTAGCCAGATCATCACTGGACTTGTTG
The DNA here is from genome assembly GCA_026225775.1 of Bursera palmeri. Classification (NCBI taxonomy): domain Eukaryota; kingdom Viridiplantae; phylum Streptophyta; class Magnoliopsida; order Sapindales; family Burseraceae; genus Bursera; species Bursera palmeri. The sequence goes on along the minus strand of JANKKB010030075.1, from coordinate 15,771 downwards.
GACAGTTGCTAGACAATGACTGGACTTGTTGGGCAATTGCCAAATAGTAGCTAGATCGTTGTCGAATAGTCACCGAACCAGTTAAACCGTTGCTAAACAATTGACAGATGGAGAGAAGAGGAAGGTAGAGGTATAATTGTCATTCATCTAGGTTTTGTTAGATAAATAAAAGAAAATTAGGAGATTGATTAATTTTTAAATGACCGCTAATTTTGGGTCATTCCTCACAATTTCCCAAATGTTACTTGTTACCTAATATCCTTAACATAATAATTTATTCTATCTCAAAAAATATTCAGCTTGATGGTAGCTATATTAGGATCACAACCATATTTGAAAAAGCAAACAAGATGACAAGTTTTAGCTAAGGGCTAAGAAATTACTAATAGTTAACAAAATTTGTAACCATAATTATCACCGAGACGTGAAAATAAAATTAGCTTGTTCTACGATGAACTGAAACATTCGCCAGGGAATATGGTTGAAGGCTTGAAGCCATTTAATGTTTGAGTTGAGAGGGCCAAAATGTAATATAAAAAATTAGAGGGTTATTAATAAGATCGTAAAAATAATGTTGGCTGGGTGGGATAGTCCATCCATTGTAACTCCGTCCATGGGAAAATTTTTATCCTTACGAGGAGATACATATGGTGGCAATTTAGATCGACGAATATATACGTGTATATTAAGACACACATTAATTAAATTTTATTTTAACCATAAATTATTTAATTATTTATGTCAAAACTTTAATACATACGACACAATTATGAAATGAGTGATAAATTTATTGTAATTTTGTCACATATATTTAACCCACTTCTATACACACAACACACTAGTTTACAAATTAATAATACTCTTTTATAGAAGCATTATGACAGAAAAAATTGAAAGAAAAAAGTTATCTTCGTATATAATTTCTTTAAAATCTCTTTTAAAATTCATTAAAACATCAATTATAAGAGAGATTACTCGTAGTCTATCTGAATTTTAAGATATTATCTGTTTTGAAATATAAAAAAATAGAATTAATGTATGTTTATATATCTACATAATCCTTAAAGATAAGCCTATATAGTTGATATGTATGATGACAACTAGAATTCTTAAGGCTTCAGAGCTTCAGATTTTTGACAAGTTTGATAATGTTAAAGCATGAGTTTATATAGTTGACATGTAGGATGATAAGTATGATTCTTTAGGTTTTAGATTTATGATAAGTAGAATAATTTTGAAGCATGAGCCTATATAATTGACATATAGGATGACAAGTATGATTCTTTAGGGGGACAATATCAAATGGTACCATTGTGTTTTGACCTAATCTCAAGCAGAAATTAAGTTTATCATTTTCATCAACTAAACCCCTAAGGTTTGCTTTTTTTAATCAACTGTTAATTTTAACTATTAAAAATACATATTTACCCCTACTAAGATTTTTTTCCATAATTTTAAAAATTTTTAAAAATGAAAATCCAAAAAATAAAAATTTGTTTATTATGGGAGTATAATTTGTTTATTTTTTATTTATTCTTTTTTTTGTGTTAAAATTAAGGAAAAAAATTTCAGTAGGGGCAAATATGTATTTTTAAGGGTTAAAATTAACAGCTGATTAAAAAAAAAAACCTTATGGGTTTATTTGATGAAAATGATAAATTTGCTTTCTGTTTGAGATTATGTCAAAACACAATGGTACTATTTGATATTGTCTCATTCTTTAGACTCTAGAGTTTTTGACAAGTAGGATTAATATACTGTTTAGTGTACTGGAAATAAATTCTCTTGAATCAAACAAAGAATATTTAATCAATTAATATATGTTCAGTGTACTGAAAATGAATTCTCATGAATGTAGCAAACAAATTGAATTTATTGATACTTTAAATTCTCAATGATTAATTGTTAATATTCAATGTACTAAAATGAACTCATATAAATCTAGTAAACAAATTGAATTCATTAGTACTTTAAATTTGTAATGTTAATTGTAAATTAAATAAATAATAAAAACAGAATAATAAATATTCAATCTATTGATAAATGTTCAATATACTGAAAATTAATTCTCATGAACTTAGTAAATAAATTGAATTTATAATATGGATTATATATCAAACGGATTTAGAAAGATATCACAATTCACATCTTATGTTTATCTTATAAACTTGTGTGCATGACAATTTTTTTTTTTTTTTAATTTTAACTATATAAGTGTTACATCTCTCTTCTTACCCCACCTTTAGTGTCTCTCTGTTGCAAGTGGCTATTGAATGATAGTAGCCATTCTTTATCTAAAACTATAACAAAATTCGGTATGGTAGCTATTCTTTATATTTTTAGTAAGATGTATTAAATGATTAAATAATTACTCAGAAAAAAAAAAGATTTGTAAATTAAAATAATTTAAAATTATTTTATTGTTAAATTATACGAAAAGATTTACAAATTAAAAAACAAACTTTAAAGAAACTAAATCTATTACATTGAAATTATCTTTGAACAAGCTCAATATAAAATATACAACGTATAAACCCTTTTACATTCACACGCACGTATATTATATAATGCTGTTAATTTAAATGACACTTTGTAAAAGCATTACATTGAGAACATAATTAAAATAATCATGGACAAAATAAGATATTATTTATAATTATTCAATTATATTATTAATTAATATATTATTATTTTAGTAAAAAGTAATAAATAATATTAAACAAACACTATACAACCCGCGGGATTGCACCTAGTTAATTATAAGAGAGATCACCCGTAGTTTATTCGAATTTTAAGCTATTATCTGTTTTTTTTTTTTTAAAAAAGAATATTTATTTAGACACAAATGTTGTGTACTTAAAAATTGGTTGAGTGCATTCAACAACAAACGTAAGGGTCCAAACTGGAAACAGGCCCAGCCCAAATATAATTCAGAAGAAAAAAAAACAACTGATTTTGCTTTTAGCAAAAATAATTCGATTCTCACACAACGTAGAAAGCCATGTTTGTTTTAGTTAGAACTTAGAAAGCGAAGAAAGACCAGAGGAATTGCAGATTATTAGGGTTTAAGAGCAAAATGTCAACTGGAAAACCGAAGGATGGGGACTTACAGCTTGCTGATAGCTCCAAATCGCCGGCCTCATCTACGGCGCTAGTGGAATACGCGCCGCCGGCTTTCAAGGAGGAGGAAGAAGACCTGGAGGTTAAGCTCCGGCGCATCATGGAAAACGTGCCCGTACGCGTCAGCAACACTTCCGGAAGTTCGGCGGGTTCCGGCTCCGGAGACTTCCACCAGGTACGCAATTAATCTTTACTTTATGTTTGTCCAGTCACAAGTCGCTTGTTGAATATAGTTCTGTGCATCATCAATGCGAGCTTTGTAAGTTAATAGAAGCCGTTGATCCTAGTAATGGTTTTGAGATGTGCTTCCGCTGTACTAATTAAATATGGAATTTGTGTTCTGGCATTGTTTTTGAATTTATGTTTGTAAGTTTCTGTTTTAGTGATTTGGGAGTTTCTGGATAGGAATCTATGGGCATTTGCAAAATTGTATGGCCTTGTTTTTGTTAAGAGAGAAAAGTGAAAACAAATCCCAGTCGAGTAGAAGTATCATGTAGACTTTCGACATTGAAACTTGCGGAGAATAATTGAGGAAGCTAGACAAGTGAAAGTAGAATTTGATGTAACAGCTTCCGTTTGGCTTGTAGACTTGTAGTTACTTTGATGTACATTATGATCAATTAATCTACGAGCTTCAACCAAAAATTGGAGGCCAGCCAGAAATTGTGGGCCAAAAAGTGCTGAGTTTTTCTAGTTGTAGCAGTGTAGTTACATGGAAGTAACAGGACGGGTAGTAGGATTTGTATTGGTTTCGTTGAGTGGTCGTGCATTTGTTTTATTCCCGGGAGATCTAGAGTTTGATCAAAAAGCTGGGTTCACAGGTCACGAATTTCAAACTTGACTTCATAGGAGGGTTCAGGGCATTTCTAAAAAAAAAAAAAAAAAAGCAACCGGGCCATTTTGTGGTCCTAGTACTGTTTTAGATCATGGTTATGGTATTTAGTCATGGCTGAGAGGAGTCCAATTAAAATTCTAGTTAACGTCTTTGATGAAATTGGTAGAAGTTATTTTATATCATAGTTGATGTAACCAATCTGGCATTTTATGGAGACCATGACCACATTAACTTTTGCGAGAAATGTCCCATACTTGAGGCATGTTCATGAGTTCATCGTTGTTGATGGATCTATTGAAGAAATGAGAAGCCAAAAACACCTTCTACATTGATTTTTGTCTTTGTTGACTTCTTGTTGCTCTCCAATCTACCAGTAATGCCTCCCAAGATATAACTGATTATTGGTTTTGAAAAAGATAAACAAGAGTTTATTTATTCATGGATTCAAACATGTTCTTTATATGTGTTATTTGGCAATGATCAGGTGTTACTTTTTATGGGATGAAATTAACAGTGTTGTGGGTCATGATTGAGGACAAGGGGTTACACTGATAAAGTAATGCCTCGCGAAATCTATAGTGGATGATCGATGATTATTAATTGTCATTTCTAGTTATACTCAAGGAGGGCTAAGTTAATGTTTGGCACTTCCTCATAGACTGGACCAGCTGGAAAAGTCATTATATTCTCTTGAAATGCTTTTTTATTAACATGTGGAAGGTTAATTGTTTTACCTAATTGAAACCATAGAAGACTTAGCTTATGTTTTCTAATTTAGTGTCAGGGCTTTTTAATCTCAAATTCTGGTTGCTACAGTATCGGCAGATGAGACGGAAAGAGCAAGATCGGCTTTCTAGGATGGATGCTGACTACCAGAAAAGGAAAGAAGTAGCAGAGTTCATTATGAGAAGAGAAGAAAGAATAAAAGCTGCAGAGGATCGTACAGCAAAGAAGCGTTTAAAACGCCAAAAGAAGAAGCAAAGGAAGAAAGAGAAAAAGACCAAACTGAGTGCTAGTGGGGAAGAGCAACGGAAAGACAAAGAAGAGTCGTCAGATGATGATGACGGAGACTCTGATAATGGTGAAGAAACAGCAAAATGAGGACAGGTTCTCTGAATATCTATTTCCAACCACTGCCCCAAGCCCGGTTTTATGTTGGCATCACAAGTGCGTTAGGGAACATCAGATCATGTGATTTAGGCTTTTATAGTCTAGTTTTTGGTATTTAAGCAAAATTGAATATCTTTGACTTGTAACATGAGAAGTGTACTTGCAGAGGGAAATGAAGAAAATGGTGTAGTTGATTTGAACAAACATATATCTTTCCTGCTGAGTGAACAAATTCTTTGCATCTGTGGTTGCTATTATGCTATCGAATGCTGTTAAGATTTTAATGATGTCTATTTCACTGAAATGTTCATTTTTCCAAAAATTAATTTGACAGGATAATTCCAACTACCAGCTCCAGGTTCATGTGCACTAGTGTAATGACACTTATTATTTTGCTTACTGAGCGGGACTGAGATTCAGGAATCACCAACTCCTATTTTATGCCAAGGAATTTGCCATGTACTTAAACTGGTAAAGTAAATAATGCATTATACTTTATTAGATAGTGGGTTGGTGACTTGGTGGTGGTTGATCAGCCTTGCCAGATCTGGTCAGTCCCACCTAATTTACTGCAATTCAAACAAGAACTTTTGATCTAATGATTCTATATTCATATTAGCTACATTCAATAGAACATGCCTTTCTGCAACAACCATTGCTAAAAATGCTTTTTATAAAATATAGTGTTACTTGAATGGTATCCTCTGCGAAGGTCAAGCTTGGAAAAGAAACACGAACCATGCTTATCAAGCATATCTTCCGTATAGGAAAATGATATATCACTTTTATTTTTTCAGTAATATTATAAGTACGAAATCTGTATCCTACTTATCAGTATTTATTATTTTGATTTTCATATATTCATTTTTTCAATCATATGATGATATATTAGATGGGATATAAAGTTAAGATATAGATTTTATATCCATAATATTACTTTTATTAATAATTATTTTAACTTTTATGTATTCACTTTTCTATTCGTATGATAACATATTAAGTTGGATACAAAGTTAGGATATATACGTTATATTCATAATATTACTTTTATTTTATTGATAACTCTACCATCCATACACATTCTCCAATTAAATTTTACTTGAAAATTTATATGTATTATAAGAGTGAAATTTTCTGTTTCTCTAGTCAACATAATTATCATAATTAAAACAATGTTATTTATTTTCTTATATTAATTATTTTTTTAATACTTCTGGACTCTTTCTTGGGCCGACTGGATTCCCAGTTGTACAAATACAAATTAGCCCAGTTGAATTTTCACACCATTCTTCATTTCATTTCTTCTGTTCTTCTGTCAACACCAACTCTTCACATTCTTTGCAGTCTCCTCCCTCCCTTTCTCAGTTTCTTTCTCTCCTTCTCATCAGATTCCACTTTCAATCAATCAGAAACCCTAAAACCATCACCACCATGTCAGAATCTCACCCCTCGCATCGCTCATCCGTTCATCAAGCTCTCGGTGGCGGCTCAGGTCTTCTCTCCCTCTCTCCAAATTTTTGTTTACACGTTAGAATTTATGTTCGACGCAAGCGCATTTCCTAGTACGCGATTTTCGATGTTTATTTGATTTGATTTACTTGTACGAATTTTTCAATTTCTTTTAGAATCCTACAGCACCGAACTGGTAACTTTACCGGAGTGCTTTCCGGTAACGTAGTAAATTTGTTTTCCAGTTGATGTTGAGTGTTACTGATGTGGAGTTTTACGTCAGAATTCATTTTGGTAAAGTTACTGAGATTTTACTTCTGGTAATATAACAGTTGCCTTGTTTGTGTTTTGAATAGCACTTCAGATTATGTGTAGTCTTAAAGCATATATTAACACCTACGAACATTGGGTAATGTCTCTTCGAAATTTTATTTAATCATTGAAAACTGATCGAAAGAAGTAAAATATTAATTAAAAATCATTAAATGTAGTGCTAAAAATGATTTTCATAATATACAATCTACAAGGGTACTATACACTATGGTGTTAACATATGCCCGGCCACATGTTAAGACTATCCTTAGATTATTGTTATTGATATTATTAGTAATTTTTATTTTAAATTGTTTGTACTTATGAGCAATGATTTGAGTTACTGATGTTAATTCACTGTGTCGAATAGTTGCTGATACACTGTTGTGGAAGAAATGGTGTGGAGGGGTTGTACTACTAGTTTCAGCAACGAGTTTGTGGTTCCTCTTTGAACGAGCTGGTTACAATCTGTTATCTTTCGTTTCTAATGTGTTGCTGTGTCTCATCACAATCCTCTTCTTCTGGGGCAAATCTGCTGCTCTTCTCAATAGGTAGTTAATTTGAAGTTTATTTTCTTTTGAATTCACAGTGCATTTGCATCCTTTAGTTTTCTTCATTATTGCTGTAGTTTTGGAGAAAAATATTGTCTGATGTGTTAAGATATGGGGAAAGTAGATATTGAAATGGGATATAAGATGGATGGTTTTGAGTAATGAATATTAGTGACGCTGTGATTCAGGCCTCTGCCTCCCATCCCTGATCTAGAAATTTCGGACCAGTCCATTGCAAAGGCTGCTGAAGTGATGCGAGTGTGGATGAATTATGTATTGTCTATTGCACATGATATTGCTGTGGGGAGGAATGTGAGAACTTTACTTCAGGTTTGCTGCCGACTCTTCTTCTAAGTTTTACCATGATCAAAGATTGATTAAGATTTTGAGCTGAGAAAGTATTGATTCTTTTCTTTCTTTTGGGTATGTGGATTTATCATCAGGTTGCTATTTTATTGTGGGTGCTATCTTACGTTGGTAGTCTCTTCAACTTTCTCACTCTTGTTTATATTGGTGAGTCCTCTGCTATTTATTGCTATGATTTCTATGATTTTTTAAAGCAAAGCTTACAATTTTTTTTTTGTTTTTTGGGGCAGGGATTATTCTTAGTTTGTCAGTTCCTGTATTGTATGAGAAGTACCAGAACCACATTGATGAAAAGCTGTGCAAAACGCAGAGTGTTATTGAAACACAATACAGGAAAATTGATGAAAATTTCCTAAGAAAGATTCCAATGCTCCAAAAGAAGGAAAAGAAGACTCAGTAGGTAAGTCTACAACACTCACTCTGCATAAGTTTCTTGCTTCTTCACTTATGTAAATGTGCTTTTTGAAATATACAAAAACTAAGTGTTCTTTCTGCAGTGATTGTGGCTATATTTTTGAAAATAATTGTCATCCAAAAGTATTTGCACTCTGTATGTCATGGTTCTACTGTATCCATAGTAAGAATCTGGTGAGCTCATGATGTTCTGGAAATTAGGACCTGAGTTACTAAGATGCCTGTGGAGAATTTTAATCACCAGTTTGGGAAATGGTTGTGTATTAATGGATAGGATTTTCAAGCAGTTTGTTTTTGTAATATACAGTTGATTTAGGGTTCCCTTCCTTTTCTATCTTTCCTTGTACTAGTGTGTTATGAATTTGGATCTGGAGGATATAATTCAGGTTCTTCCTAGTTTTCTTCAGTGTTTTATTAAACTTATATAGATAGATCCAAGAATACATTGGTTTTATGTATGAAAAAACACAATCTCTTCTAAAGTAGAATTTCACTCTGTTTTAGAGCTAAACAGTCTGAACTTCTACTGTCCTTGGCAAGAAATGCTATACCACAGCAAGAAGGTTACTTGTTTTTGTTGAATTGACCCTCTTTTGCGTTATTTTTATGAGGAACTATAATTGATAAGAAGATAGAGCTGTCTTTTTTTCTTTTTTCTAAATTTTTTATTATATAAATGGTCATATTGCACATGCGTGGTCTTTGATCAATTTTTTATTCAAGTTCATAACTTTTTAGATATTGAATGTTTTATATCTTTTATGTTGCTTTTGTCAGTAGTAACCTCAAATTTATATTCATCTATGACTACGCATCTTCAGTTAGGTATGACTAGATTGTCTGTTTTGGTATAGCTCATCACAATGACAATCTCTGTTTCTGCCACAGTAGACAATATCCACCCCAAAAATAATAAGTTCAATACATGATGCTTAATCAATAATTTTATAGTGTGGATGTTAATATCTAATTTACTGTGATTATTATTCACTTATTTTATTATATTTTTTCTACATAAACATATATATACCAGAAAATTCAAACATATATGATACTTTTTTTTTACCAATAGACTTAAATATGGCTGTCATTTGCTGGATTTCAGTGTCTAGGTTTTAGGTATCATTCATTCATTTTGCCTTTTATACATATATATACATATTTTTTTTCCTGTTTATTTAACTGCAAAGTCCAAATTTATGCTAAAAAACTGAAGGGACCTCATATTTTTTCTTATATTTGAAGTTTTAATTATAATTCATCATGGTGTTCATTATGATTGTTGAGTCAATAGATTCCTGCATTGCTTTGCCACTTTTTAACCCACGAATGCCAATTACGGTTTTTGGTTTAACCTAATGCCCTCTTTTTTATTATATTTTTGTTTATTTTTCTCTAATAAAGCATATATATATGTATCTGATGCAGATTACTATTCATTCATGAAACTGAATTTTCATTGAAGTGGATTTGAGACTTTGAACTGGTGTTTGGAACTGGGTTTTCAACTTTGATCTATTCAGATTCTTTTTGCGGGGATGCCATCGGTATTCATATCAAATGCCAGTTAATAGGTAATGCTTTAGGAGCTGGACTAACCTTAATTGCTTCTACAGTACAGTTGGGAGAACGTGCAATTTTTACCTGCCTTCCTTTTTAGGGAATTAATATTCTTGATAAATCTTGATATGCAGTTCTTAAAAATCATGTGATTAAATTATCTTTTCTAGTGGGTGAAGTCCTCCGACGGCGATGGGAGGAACTTGCTTTTTGCTAATGAAATTTGAGTTTAGAGATTTCTGTGCTTTGTGCCATTTTATGTGCTTTCATGTGGTTTATTGTCATGCAAATTAAGTTCTTGAATATTTTATTATCCACTGGTGCAGAGGTTTGTAATTGGATCATGCTTGCAGCAGTTGTGTATCACTTTATATGAGTTTTGCTAAATTAGATTGATAAATTATAGGTTGTGTCATATCAGTGCCTTATTGAAAGGATCACCCACCCCGTATGTAATAAAGTGTGCAAACCCTGCCATTCAATTCGTATCATCTTAGAATAATGCTGTTTTGAAGATACTTCTCACGTGCTGTGACGTTAGTTAGTGATTACTATGTAAATTATTCGAGGACATAGTAAATAAGTAATAATTATAAATAAATATCACATCATAGGATGCATAAATTGAGATATGAACTTATGTGTAGTACTAGATATGATCTTATATAGTTTTCACTGTATATCTATATGTATTTTTGCGGCTATGAGAGTCTCAGGTGTGGAATCCTGATGTGAAATGATGAAAGAGCAGATTTATTTTCATTATATCATTTAGAAAAGGATTTCCCAACCAACTTCACTTGCAGTCTTGCATAATTGATCAAAGCCGTGTTAGTGAAGATGCAGCTGTTACTTAATCAACATTTTCTTCATTAAGAAATGCATTTTATGGACACAAAACAAGTGTAAATAAATTAATAAATCGGTTGGAATAAAACCTCCCAACAGTGGTTGGTAATATATTGATCTTTTATCTATAAAAGAAGTTGGCAATGAATTCATCAACAATTAGTATTATCTCTTGACATGACAATGCAGCCGCCTTTGGTCAATTATGGTATGATTATATACTAAGCCATGAACTCGAAACAAGGTCAAGTCCTCACATCTCATAAAATTGCCGCACTTCTCATCTAGCCAAATGCATGACGAACAAGACGGGGAATAAGACCAAATTTGTTTCTTTTATTAATGAATTCCTTGAATTTACATGACTTTTGCTCCTGTATTGTAAGTTTAAGTTATTTACTTGGGAGTTCTCGAAGTGTTTATTTCCTGAAAGTTTGCAACAAAAATGGGCTTTGTGATTTTAAAATTGCAATGTAGAAGGCATGCAAATAATAACCTCATGCAAGATTCCTTTTTTTTTTTTTTTTTAATTGATTAAGGCTACAAAATCATGTTTCCACGACAAACATTGAATACATAATAACAAAAGGGTCAACAGTTTATGCGATCCTTGGAACTGGAACAGTTTCTGTAGGTGGTAGTGTGACCGAGCGCAACAGCTCCAACTGGAAAACAAGCCCTAGGAAATGAGAAAGGATAGTGTTTGCCGATGCCTGCACAAGCAAGAGATGGATGAGGAAGGAAGAAAAGTTAATAACAACCCATAAATTAAGCCCACAATTCCCACGGAAGCATAGAAGATGGGTTAACAAAAATAAGCAACAGTTAGCACAAACCTAGGTTTCTTAATCAGATGTGAACTCTACGATCATCGTATTATTTTAACCAGTTGCTGGCCTGGTGAAGCACTTGGGGCTCATAAGAAAAATATCCTTTTAACATGCTGAAGTGAACCTCAGCTAATTCATTCAAGGGCAGAACACAAAGACTATGGTTAACTCCAGAATGTTTTGTTTGTAACTTTTATCATTTCCTTTTTTCATATATAATGGAAAAGTTAAATCAGAACCAAAAACAAAAACGATGGTATTGTTCAAACTTGCTTGAACATAAATAACCCTTGGCTGTTTGACTTTTAAGAAAAATGTTGACATGCTTTCATCTGAACCAGAAAGACTCATTCAATGGTTTTAGTTAATGCAGTATTTTTACATTGGAGAAGTCCACAACTCCGAAATCATTCTCTAAATCCCAATGTGATGTTCTATAAGTGTTACTACAGGCAGGACTTTTTGCAAAAAGAAATATCAACCATAAAACATTTAGCTTGAAAGTTTGGAAAAAAAAGGCTTCATCCCCTTTCAGAATTTGTTTTTCCCCTGCTTGGACGAATTTAGAGATTAGTAGTAAGTAGATACCAGTTTGATCTCTATTATGATACAACCCTAAATTTCTGGATTTGACTAAAATAAGTAAAATCTACAGTGAGTGATGAGTACCTGCACCAAGAACACATCCAATGCCAGGACAGGGCTAGTGCCGGGAGGGATTCCCTGGTAGTATGGATTAGCTGAAGTAGTAAGAGCCTTTGCAACCAATAGTCCCACTGTGGCTTGCATGCCAAGAATAGCAGCACCCAGTCCCAGAACATTCACAACTATGCCGTTTTTCAAGCTTTTCACCACATCAGCCCGAGGAGGAGCCTGAAACCACAGGTAATTGCTAAAATGAAATACTTAAAAATAACTGTGTTTGTTTCATGTGCAGCAAAACTGACTAACAAACATTACTCAAGAGCTAAGTAAGCAATTCATTCCCTTAGACATCTAATAGTTAACTGATTTCCAGACTTATAAGCAATTCTATAAATGTTACACAGATTCATTTTCTACATCTGTTGAGAGACAAAGGAAACATAGAACATGAAATAAAGGCCCTATTAATGATGGTAACTGCAAGAAAATCACCCTTGTCAAAAAAATCTTCCATGTCATTATAAGTCCGCAAGTAAGAATAATCATAGGTGTGGAAGATCTTTCAAGTGAAGATTTAGATGACGACGTTAATCAAATGTCTTGTTACCCCAAAATCCATGCTAAAGATTTGCTAAAACATTGCAATCTTGAAAGTCAAACGAAACAAGTCAAAGACTTCGGCAAAGAACCATTCAGAAAAATGTATCTCTCACTTGTATTATAGAAAAAATACAACTGAGACTTCGGCAAAGAACCATTCAGAAAAAAGTATATCTCACTTTTATTATAGAAAAAATACAAGTGAGACTTCGGCAAAGAACCATTCAGAAAAAAGTATCTCTCACTTGTATTATAGAAAATATGAAAGACAGATTTATATCCTTCTCTGGTTAATATTCATTGTGTTCCAGTTTAATCAGCCTTTAAGTCCATAAACTCTTTTCATTTTTCACAACAAACAACTCAAGAGCATTTTAAAACCATATTCTATTCCACAAAAGCAAAAAACCATCATTGGCATAACACTGAGCTATACCTGGCAGGAATGTAGAAGGGTGCAAAAAGTCAACAGGAACAAAGTCCTCTCCACAAGAACCAATTTATAAAGTTAAGTGGTAGGGCACATTGGATATCATCCAAATTAAAACCCTACATATTGAGACTTAGTGCCTATTATCATGTCAGCATTTAGAAAGTATAATGAAGTGAAACATAAATGTTTAGGAATACTATAAGAATATTAAGATTGCAAATTTGACTACAATAGTACCTTGGAAGGATCAGCGGCAGTTTTCCGAAGTTTCTCAGAAAGCCGAATATACCCAAATGACCAAAAAACCGAAATAAATGCAGCTGCAATCCCACCAGCAGTGGCGTAGAAGGTGGCAGGTGACGTGATCTTTCCAGTAACAACAACAGAAAACGACAGAATACCTGCAGCCACCAAAGTACATGCCAGCTGCCCCCAAAATCCTAAATTACCTAAACGCTTGAAATACCTTGATGTGTTCTCTAATCTCTTCGCAACCTGCACCATTTCAAGTCCGCAATTTTCACTTTGGATAAACATTTCAAAATTATAAAAATAATACACTTAAAATTTAGTGAACCCAAAACCCTGTAAAACAACATAGACATTCTTAGCAAATTTTCAATATGCAAGTTAAATCACTAAGTCCACAAACATCCAAAACACCTACAGAATCAATACCGTGATCGGCTGTTCACCTATATTCTACATAAATAATGCTTTACAATTTCATATAAAACAAAAAATAAATTCTATGGTAAAATCTATCTATTAGATAAATCACTAAATTATCTTCATCAAGATTCCACCTTCTATTTGGTCGCTTACATTACATATAATTCATGGGTTTTCAATGTAATGAAAGTGGAGCGCTACGGCCTGGTTTAACATGGGCCAATTACAAAGTAGAAAATGGCAAACATTTACCAGCCGCACGTTGTATATCATTATATGCAAACAAGGTACTCCAATGAGTACATATGCTCTACTAATACAACAGTGTGTCGTAATTTATATTTTGTAGCTAATTTTGCCTTGAGTGTTACAAATATGAAGTTACACATTTGGTTTATCAATTACCAATGATCCCGGCAACGATAGTGGGCGCGGGATATGGATCCCGGTACCCTAGCATTTCCCTGTACATGAATTATAAAACACCTAATCGATGCAAATAACTGAATTATGCTTAACTGCAGCTTCAAAGAAGAAAAAACAATAATTTCTTTCCGTTTCCCGCATTTTATCAGTAACCAAACACATAAATCAACAACGATAAAATACGCTACAGATAGAGAGAAGAAGGGTGAAACCTGGGCGAGTTTTGCCTTTTCCGACTCGTCGGTAGCTGAAGTGAAAGCGGGAGAAACAGGAGACGAAGCAAGTTTAGTGGACGAGTATCTTGATCCTAAAGGACCGTTTGGAGAGTAGTGGAGGGTTTTGAGCAGAGGGAGAGAATTCGGCAAAGAAAATCCAACATTGGAGGAGATACTGAAGGAGGGAGGTCGGCGATGTGAGGGACCAAACCCCACCGCCGGTGAGACGCCGGAGCGAGCCGCCGGCAGCAGTAGCGTTTGCATAATTTTTACAAATTTGGAAAATGATGCGGAAAGCGCTAGTCTACTCACAGGCTACATGCGAAAGAGAGAGAGAGTGATAAAGCCATTGTCATTTCATTGATCGTTGCAATGAGAGATCGGTGCTGGGTGGAACTGGGCCCAGATGTACTCGGCCTTTCTTGCCCAAGCCCAGCCCAAAGTTCGGCAGACCGGCCCTAAATTACATTAAAAAGTACTCTTGTGTATGGTGGCCAAATGATATTTTCGTAATGTTACACAACCCAAAAAAATTCTCAAATCTCATTTTAGAAATTAAAAAAAAAAATAAAAAAAAATTAATAATATTAAAATTTGACCCTTTTCTAAAGATTTAGACGGGATGCTACTATTTGAGGGACTAAGAATTTGAGGTTTCCTTCTTTACTTTTTCATTGTCAGTTTTTAGTGCTTTACATATGGCAAGTCCATTTAGATATGTTGGTTATTGAGCATTAAAGATTGACAGTTTGGATAGTATGTATCGATTGTTAAGTATCAAATGTTAGAGATGTTATGACATTTAAATTTTAAACGTCTAAAAAAGTTTTCAAATATGTCCTTCTTTCAATTTTATTTTAAGTAGTGATGCATAATTATATCATTTCATCTACTATATGATAAACACTACATCATTAGAAACATTACTTGGTATGAGTATAAGATTTAAGATGTATATTCTTTTTAACGGACAGTGTCGAGGGATGTGTATCGTTACACTAGCCATGTAAAAAGAATTACAATGACAAAATTAGAATAAATAGTAAGTTCTTCTACTGCTAGAATGATAGAACTTTATTTGGAATTAATTTAATGTATCGTAGTATTACACTTACAAAATCTATACAAATTTGTGGCATTATTACATGATTATCACGTCATTAATTATCTTAATCAATGTTATTAATTTTTAAAATTCATTATTCTAATTATTTTATGTCTAATTATTTTTTTTATAAAAGGTCGAGTATGCATTATTGTGCACAGTGGCCAGACGGGAGTAACAAGCATGGCCGGTTTGATGGCCAAAGCTTCGATCCTTTTGTTCTTCTCATTAATGACTGATGATGGCCAGGATATATATATATATATATATGTATATATA
>JANKKB010030074.1:0-44224 GCA_026225775.1 Bursera palmeri | reverse complement strand
ACAAATTAAAAAATATTATTTTCAAATAAGTGTTTCAAAGAATAGACAATTTCAAATTATAAGAATTTCATTTGCTTCTTTTGATTTATAATTTTTTATTCTATATCTAAATATATGATTTTCATCTTCTTTCAATAAAAATTTATTTAAAAAATTTATAAAATCATAAAATAATAAAAAATAATAAATCCTGTTAAATAAATATAACTGCGCAACGCGCAGATTTTTCACCTAGTTTATATTCTGATCGTGTATGCATGCATTGTATTCAGTTGATGGAATTAAAACTGAATTGGGGTGTATAGACAAAAAGTTTTGGGATTCTTTAGATGCACCAGCTAAAAATTAATTATGATAACCTTTACCTGATCCTAGTTCTTTAATTTGGAGCTAGATTTGTCACAGTTATTTATCTGAATCTCATTTAATTTCTGTTTTCCTCTGGTTAAATCAGAACGGTGTACTTAATCTTGACACCAACCAAGAATTCCAATATAATGATCACTGACAAAATTGAAGAACATTTTTCAGAATTGATTCGAAGTAAATATAACAATTTACTAATATAAGAAAATCTTGGATATAAGGGATGTTTGTACATCTAATTAATTAGATGTGAAATACGCTTTTTTTATTGGCCAATTGTACAGTCCAAGCGTTTTTTTTTTTTTAACAGCTTATGGTTTGCAATGTATGAACTTAAAGTACTAAGAATTTTATTTTTACTATACATGTTTTTATATGCATACATTAATTGATTAATTATAAAATAACTGAGTAGACTAGAATTTGATGTTTTCATATGCATATATTAATTAATTACTTATAAAATAACTCAATGGAATAGTAGCATTATGTTTTACATGATTGATAAAGTCTTTTTTTTGAACAAAGATATAAGAAAGTATATGAGCCCTGTTTCCCTAATTAAAGTTTGATATATTGTTGCAGCTCAGTAGATTAGAGCGTTATTTTTTTATAATTCATAAAAACTTTTGAAACAAAAACAACACAACATTGATAGAGCTGATCCCCCAATTAAAAGTCATCCGGATATATTAACTAGCAAATTTTTACCTCTTCTTAACCTATCTAAAATTCTATAAACTGTTCATATGTAAACTTTTCGGTGTCATATTGTTATTCAATAGAATTAATTTCCTCCAATATTCTATATTTTTCAGAAATTTATATAACTTTATTGTTGAGGTTCTTTAATGCTTTTGGAATATAAAGGAGTAGCCTGTGTAATGCATATTTAAATGCCAATATAACGCAATTGGCGATGATATTTTTGATATCATATTTGTTGGATGTTAGAGGTAATTTTGATGGCATGTATGCTTGCATACCTCTTACAGAAAACATGACCATAAGGTCATGAGGTACCAATGATTTTTTAGTATTATTTTCAATTAGCATATGGGTGGTGATCCTTCATAATTGTGTGGTGACTAGTGAGTGTACACTTAATTTTCTTATATATGTTGTTCTTAGATTTTGGCATTTGAAAATAAAATGTTAATAAAGCATTAACATTTTGTCCAAGTATAATTTCCTTCTTTATCGATGAAATAACCTTCATTCTGTTGAGGTTAAGATGAGAATTCTTCCACCTAATTTAGTTTTTATTTGGACAAATTATCTTAATATTATCGGTTAGGCAAATCAAAGAAAACTAGGATTGGTTATCTTCGCACCAACACCAACAGTGACAGCCCAGCACCAGCAGCCACCCACCACTTCCTTAACCACCACCAGCTACTACTACTATAGATTAATGGGATAAGATTCATATATATATATCTGACGATGCACCTAATCATAATTTTTCCCCTTGTTGCCCAATCCTTGTTCTTGAGGAAAGCATACACATAATCCCAAACTCAGATCACATGAGCAATGATCAGGATCACAGTCGGCATTTGAATTGCTCGGAAAGGAGAGATTATTCCTTGCTTCTGCTCCCATTTACAGACCAACCATCCTCCATTGTTATGAAAACCAGTTATTACTAGGGGTGGGCAAATTTACCCGACCCGACCCGACCCGTCGGGTTGGATCAATAGAAAACCCGAGTTCGGGTTTTTTTCGGGTTGGGCCTGAAAACCCGAAACCTGACCCGACCCGAAATTAAAATATTGGAAATTGTTTAAAGACTCTAGGATTCAAGCCCAACACTTTTGCCTACACCTTTGACAAGGTAACCACTTGACTACACCTCATTTTGATTACAATTTTATAAACAAATATTATTTATTATATAAAAAACCAGACCCGAACCCAGAAAACCCGACCCGATCTGCATAAAATACTAAGCTCCCAACCCGAAAACCAGACCCCGAACCCGACCCTAACCCGACCAACCCGAACCCGACGGGTTCATTTTTTTCAAAACCCGAAATCGGGTTCGGATTTTTTTCGGGTTGGGTCAAACCCGACCCGACCCGTGCCCACCCCTAGTTATTACCAATTTTACTTTTAGTCATCATGCATGAAACAACTCGTAAATGATCATCAAGTATATTCAGAATCACTTTCAAGTATTTGAAAGCATTGTTACAATGTACATTGGATTCCCAAGTGCGGCCAATATGTACTATATATGCATATATGCATGCTACGTAACACAAGTATTTCTAAATGAAACACTATGTAAATGTTGAAAGATAAAAAGTTACCAACTTCAAAAACCAAGAGTGCAATTTCTCCATATCTTTTGTGTTGGTGCAATTTCTTTGATAAAGGATGGCTGTGGTTTATGTACCTTTGCTTTCTTGACGGATACTTTAGTTCGATTGAATAATACATGGATGTCTACATTTATGGATAAGGATAAGAAAATTTTCAAACCGAAAGCAAATTATGATCGATCATGTCATATCCATTAATTTGCAATTTTTATTCGATTTAGGCTCAAAATTTTCAAAAAACATGCCCTCTTAAGGTGTGCAATGTAATAAATAAATTAAATAAAATAAACCTGAGGCTCTCCCAAGTGGACTATCCAGTTTGTATTTTTTTTCTTGCATCAATTATTTAAAATCTTGATGATGATAAACGCTAAACTTATTAAAAATAAGACGTGATTCAATTTCCATTACATAGAATTGATCAAAAAATCATCGAAAATATGGTCAACAGCCGTTTGCCTTGTTTGTATAGGTAGAATCTATCTAGGCCCCAAAGCTTAGGAAATTGCTCTACAGATTGCCGAGGCTCGGCCAACAAGTTTGTACGTACTTACTCTCGAAACAGACAGAAAACAAGACAATATCACGGTGAATACACAATAATCTCCACCAAATTTGTCCCAAGCAGCCTCAGAACTCCTCTCTTTATTTCCTTGACGCCCCCGTTACGCACACATTGAATCGAGTATGAAGATTATAATCATCAGAAGAATAATAATCGTTTCTGCAGTTTTACTCTTGAACTTGCATCCATCCTCTTCACGGCCTAGTCATGTTGTTTCCGAAATGAACGACGACGTTCCTCCGCCTTCTTACTCTCTCTACGAAGCTCACCCACATGAGTATCCTGTCTATACTCGAAGAAGGGGCGTCGTGTATTATGTTAGACTGAAAGATTATGAAAAGATATGCTCCGGACCATCAAGCCTGGAACTTCGTCAAAAGATTGAAGAAAGTGTTGAAAGAGATTACTTTGGCGTTCTAATGAGAAGTTGCCAGCTTGAGACACAAGAGCAACTTTGGGGGTTTATTCGTGACACTCCTCATTGCACCCTTTTGGAAGATTTTGAGCCAGAAGAAGATTACGATTCAATTCCACCTTCAACCAAAGCTGAGTTACTTTAATTAAAGTTTCGCGTATTTTGGGTATACCATATCATTCCTTTGTTCATTCAAATGTGTTATATGGAACTCGTTTTCTCCTTTCTCTTTTATTTATGTTAACTAGATGGTGATCTTTAAATTTAGTAACTGTTATCCAATTTTGTTCACTTAACTTGTGAACAGTCAAAATATACATATCTTAATTAATTTCTCTTCTGAGTTAGAAGGAATTTTCTTAGATTGTAGATATGTTTGATCAAATTAAAGTTGAAGTCTTTTATTTTTCTTGTTAATGGAGCAGAAGCGAAGAGATGCAAGTGGCTTGTCAATTATCTCTTTATTATGTCTGAAAGTTCCCATATCAGTATCATTCCTATACTTCAAACAATGAGCAGTTCTGAACTTAAAAAGGATAAGAACTCAGTGCCAAGCCTTGGCAGAAGTTTGAGGAAGGTTTCGACTGAATTATAATTTCCAAAAGCAAAATATCACAGTTTAAATTGAACACTCTGTCAATTGAAGTTTAACCTTCGAAACTGAAGAGCTTCCTCCAAATTTCTTAGGATATTATCATAACATTTATTTCTATTTGTGTAATTTATTCTTATTAAAGAAAAAAAAAAACAGATCATTTAAGTGTTTAGAACTCCCAAATTTTATTTTAGAAAAACCGATTCAAAACACATCTACAAGAGGGTGTTTATGATCAAATTCCACAAACAAACTCCTACATAAGCCGCATTCATGATCGCAAGTTCCATTTCTCAATGGATTACATTATAATGACACATTGGACATAGCAGCCACCTGTGACTAGCCAAAAGAGAAAAAAGTGATTCACCCAAATAATAAAAACTTTAAACAAATTAATCTCTTGAGATTATGTTGGAAATGATTAAGAATTTATTGCTTCCACAAGCCCCACTGAAAATGCAATTTCGTAGGGACATCGATACAAGAATTACCACAGATAATTGAATAATAAGGTGACTGTAACCAAGAGATGCATGAATGCTGAAATGACGAACTAGCATCCATTTTCATTGTAGTAAACATATCCAACAACGAACGAAATGGATTAACTTCCTTGTCAGTCCTTGGATGACAAGATTCAAACTTCTTTACTACGATATTTACAGTCTTTTGCAAATCAAATGACCAAATTTAGTATAAAGTGCTGTATCCTAACTAGGAGCAGCTTTTGGAGAATCAGACTCATGCACCTGAGCATAGCCCTGTGCCCTTCGAGCCTCGTCCTCCTCAGCCAAGACCTTTTCTCTTGTCTTCTGAGTCACATCCCCTGCTGCCTTAGAGACCCGACTAAATGCACCAGTAACCCACGAAGTACCAGTCAGCACATAACGGTTCTTCATGATGGCAGATCCTGCATTACTGACTGTCTGCTCTGCAGCAGAAAATGCGGACTTGGTCTTCTCAGAAACCTGAAACCTTTCATCCATTTGCTTCACTTTGTCATTGACAAGAGTCGTGCCAGCGCTAATTTTCTCGGTGAGACCAATCTTTTGATCCAGAGAAACAACTGTGGCTGTGGCAGTAGAAGTGAACCGGTGCTTCTCATCAAAGGCCTTTGCTTTGCCGACTGCATCTTTCCCTAAAATGAAACCCTTGGCCAACATGCTGCTAACAACATCCTCTGCCTTCTGGACAGCAGATTCACCACCACCTGCATTTTTGTTCTCTGTTGCCTGAAAGATTGCACAAATCAGTCGTGTCAGATAAATCATCATAAGGGTATATTAGAAGGAATAGTCTTGCTCAAAACTTACATTAAGTGATGCTGAAGCAGCAGGTGGTGGCTTGAAGTCTGGATCCAACTCTATTGTAACAGACTGATCAACTATCGTTGCCCCCTGAGAGATACAAAATACATTAATCAGGGGGGAAAAAAAAAGTAAAAACAAGACAAATCAAGAATAGACAATAACCACAAAGTTCTACACTGTTAGCAAAACATTTAGTAAGATCATTATCAATTTTAAAGATACCCAGTTTCCGATACATGCAAGAGATTACTGATACTTTCACCCAAGAAACATTTATCGCATCATGAAAACTATCACTTCCCTTTATCGGCATTAAATAAATAAATAAATAACATGACAAAAAACCCAAGGCCATTCAAAATTGTTGGTTTATCATTAAAAACTATATAAAATAACAATCCCAATTAGGTTGAAAGTGATAACTCTGCAGGGTCAGAACAAAAGAAATAAAACATAAAAGTAGCTAGTTCAATAAGAATCAGCTGTTTCTTCCTAGAATATAAAACTGAAGACACTAACAACAAGATAAAACAAATATCGAACAAGAGTCGACTAAATTTACCTAAACAGAGGAATACTCAAAATTATAATTTTACCCTACTGTAGCTTTGAAAGTTCAGTTTAGACATTCTCAATCTTTTCCATGGACAATGGTCTTAAATTTGAAAGACAAACATCAATTTCTAAGAAAGCATTAACTTGAGTAACTTTCAGATATTTCTAAACCCAAAACTAGCAACAATTGTAAACCATTTATCAAAAGCTTGGCATATATGTTGCTCATTTTTTTCTTGGATAAGAAAACTGAGCTTGTATTTCGCTGATGCACAGAAATAGATATAAGTAAAAAGTGGACCAGACAACCACAGAAGGTTCAAGAAGCATATAAATCATTTCATTATCAACCACGAAATTTGCACATATCATGCTCAGGGGACAAACAGCAGGCACTTAATCTAAAGAAAACAAAACCCAAAAGTTGAGAATATGGTAATGCACCGAAAGAAGCATTGCAGTCTCGGCCCCTTGGGACTCCTTGAAGACAACATACGCAATTTGAGACCGCTCATTGGCACTGAAACAGAAAAAAGATAAAGATAAATTCAATATAAGACTTTGGAAAATTTAGTATTCTTTCTTTTATAGAATTGAAACCCAAGTATCCTTATGGAATAGTCAATGTTTGATTGCCTTGCCACGAACAAGGATTGGCCATCTATGATATGATTTCAAATATTAAAATTTTTCTCTTCTTCTAAGCATCCAAGCAACCAAGCAAAGGATACATAAAACAGAAGGAAATGACAGATAATGAAACTCAGTTTCATCAGTGGCAAACCTGTGAATCTTAACATGTTCGATTTCACCAGAAAAAGAAAAGAACTCCTTTATATCTTGCTCAGATGCACCTAAGGAAACATTACTCACTTTCACCGTTCTTACCTGTAATGACAACATAACAAGGGAAAAATCAATAAAAGCTTATGTAAAGTATAATTTTGCCAGTGAGACTTTAAATAAATTTCCGTCTGTATCTGTGAAATTAGTGAATTTACTACCACCAATGGAACATAAAAACAATTTCGACTTAAAAACTAGATTAACAAAAAATAATATCATTCATAAGATCAGCTAAATTGTGTTAATCATGATATGTGTGAAGCCATAATAAGAAAAATCTATAAGCTAGGAAGTACTCTCTTAATAATCATATGTAAAGGCCTATCAAGGCACAATTTAAATGGAAACAGAACGTCATAGAGATGCAGAGTTGCCCGTAACATTATTGGAATAGCGATTTTTTTAGCACTGAATGTCACACTTGAAATATCAAGTATCAACTAGCAACAAGTTCCAAGATCGAAGTGTGATTTTTTGTTAAAATAAACATGTTCCTTCGCATCCATAAAAGTAGTATAAGCCCTGATTCAAAAACATTAAAATGCTCAATTTCTTTGTTCTTTACTTTGTTTAAAGTGTAACATCTTAAGTTTAAGTGAGATCTACATTCACATTTTTGAGTAATCCACCTAAGCTTTACTTTGACCAAAACATGGTTAGACAAGCAAACTACGAATGCTTCCACAAGGTTTCTATCAATGAATATTTCATTTTCTTCATGGGAGTTCTGAACCTAAGATTTCACAATTACAGCTACATAAAGAGCAAAACCCAAAGAACAAGAATAAATATCTAAAGAAGAACCAGAACGTGTTCAACAACTAGCAAAATAGAAACGTCAAATTAGAGTACAGTTCACTTTCGAACAAATTTCGCAATTTTTTAAAAAATAAAATAGCGATTTTTTTTTTTTTAGGATACACAAAATAGATGAACTTATACAAACTAAATAACGGACTTAAATTCCACTCAGTAGATCTCAAATGACACATATCTCCGTAAACTCCAAACTTTCTTACCATTTCCTACACTTTCTCGGCCACCAAACGGATCAAGGAAATGGAAATCAGTGAAAAGCATCCAAATCGAACATTGCAACTTATTCTCTTTAATATAAAGCCATCTCAAAAAGAACAGAACAAATTAAATCCTAACAAAAGAGAAATATCTAAACGACCGATTCTCTTTTCTTCTCTTTTCCTAAAAACTTTTCTCACCAACCAAACAGATTAAGAGCATCTAACAAGGAAATAAAAAACTTAAAAGATTAAAAAAAAAAATTCAGTACTCACCGACATGGAGTCTTTCTTGTTCTTCACTTTACACCGATTTCAATTTCAATCTTCACAAACAAATCATGTAATGATTTATACAGAGTTTTTCTGTTTTTAATTTTTTCTTCTCAATTAAGTTAACGTAGTTTTACTAAAAAATCTCTGGCCAGCACGTCAGCTTCAAGCGGTAACATTAATTATGGAGCAAGTCAATCAACCCCCTATATTTAAGATGGTAACTTTATCGACCCTGAGCTTGAAAATTTACCAGTTACCCTCCCAATTGAAAAAATGAGTAATGGTCAGCATACAAATTTTATGAAATGAATTTTGGGATAATTAAAATTTTATTAACCTCCTTTATTATTATTATCTAAATATTTAATTTTAAAAAATATATAAATTTAGTTAAATTACATTGGATCGTAATTTACAATGCATGAAAATTTTGATAAGTTAATAATTTTTTTGATTGTTTAATAAATTAAATGGGTAAATAGTTAAATTTTTAAAATCACATGAAATGTCATAGATGTTTCATTAAAGGTGACCGAAGTCCAGAAAACTACCCCAGATTTTTAACATTTTTTTTATGCATAATTATTTTGAAGAAGTTTCTATGCTGACTAATATTTGTTTTGAATATATACAACTAAATTATAATTATTGAAAAATCATTATATATCTCTTGAAATCATTCAATATATTTTTAAATAACCAATGTCATCACTAGAAATAATTTTGAAAAATTCAATTCAATCTCATCTAACTCTTTAATTATTAGAACCTAATCAAAATTGGGTGGGTTTTTCACTCTTCTTACTTAGAGATAATTAAATTATTGTGATAAATACCAAATGATAAAAAAAAAAAAAGTCAAAATACTTTACCTTGTGAGTTACGGGTCAATACTCATTATTTAACGAATACAATGCAATTCCCATGAATCACAAAGGAAAAAGAAACGATATCGGTCAAAATTCAAATGGACCGTAATTTTAAATTAGGCAAAAATAATTACACCCCCTATAGTCCTATACTTTCTTGATTTTTTGTTCTCATTTTTCAATTTAATATCATCCCCCCCTAAAATCCAAGCCCAAGTTTACAGTAATCAGAATTGACGTGCTACGTGGTGGGGAAGAACGTGGTCACGTGGTTTTCACGTTCTCATGCTTTTCTTTCTCGGAAAGAGCGATTTTTTGAGAAAGGTGGAGATGATGGATTGGACAGCGCGCTACACTAAACTTATCACCCTCGCAGATTCCCCGCCACGTCATAAGAAAAGGGTAAATTTCACTTATACCCATCACATTTGTATTGTTTTTTAACTATTTTAATTAATTTCGTAAAAATATCTATCATCATCCAAAAATTTAATTTTTTATTATTTTTTAAAATAAAAAAATGCAATAAGACGTTGCAATTGTTACCGACCAGTGACTCATTATCGTAACCTCATTTTGATGTAAAAGGTTGATAGGGATCCAATGACCAACGAGGACCATTTCAAAGCATTTCCCTTCCAAGGTGAATTTATCTTGCATTTCTCTCTCTTTTGTTCTCGAAGTAAATGCTAAGAATTGTTCTTAAATGCGAAAATGTCCAAGCAAGCTGAGAAAAGGACAAAAAAGGAAATTTAAGTTTAAGAATTAATAACTAAACAATTCCCAAGAGTGGTGGATACAAATTTGAAGCCCATACAAGAGTATATATTGGGCTCAATAAGTCCGCAAAATCCATAACACTTTCCACAAGTTGAGAGTTGTGAAGCTCATGGGCTCAAGTCCATTAGGAGGATCCGGTCCAAACTCAAGTATTATACCATCAATCAAATAACCAATTGAGCATCCAATAGAAATTAAGTCATGTGTCCTGCCGAAGCCAATAGCTTCCTCCATTTCACCCCTACAATCTTGGGAAGTGGCCATTAACAATAAATTAATTTTTTCAACCAAATGTGTTATGTTACTATTTTTCTTTTTTCTTTTTTCATTTTAAAAAAAATGAAAAATAAAATTGGAATTTTATATATATTCCAATAAGACAAAAAGTTGGCCTGGTTAGAACACAAAAATGTTATGACATAAAATTCAAACGTTGTCGTTTCGTGCCCAAAATACAACGTAACAGGCGGTCGGTCACAGGTGCCAAATGCAGCCTAATCCGAATGCCAAAACGCAGCGTGGGACCAAGAAGGAAACTTCCGACCTACGTGACTTGCCAAGTACAACTAACTCACCACAACACACTTTCAAACACAAAACAGAACTCCAATCTTCTCTTCTCTTCTTCTCCTCCAACTCTCTTTTCATTCTCTTCTGTTTGAGCGAAGCAGAAGCCTTGATTTCAACTCAGTTGAGAGAATTATGAGCTTTCAGGATCTTGAGGCTGGTCGCGTGGCACGGCCTTCTCAAAGTCAAAGCTACTTCAATTCAAACCAAAAACAACCAATACCAAGACGACCGCAAGGACAAGACCCTTCTCGGGCTGTGGCTGCCGCCGTTTTCCAAATCAACACTGCTGTTTCCGCCTTCTACCGCCTTGTTAATTCCCTCGGAACCCCCAAAGATACTCTTGAATTACGAGATAGACTGTCAGTGTTCCTTGTTTTCACAAATTGCTTTCTTTATTTGTTGATTATTTATTTATTGGGTTCTTCTTGTTTTTTTCTCCTGGGTTTCCTGTGTTATGGAAATAATCGAAACTTGTGTTCAAGTGTTTTTAGTTTTCACGTGCTTTTCTGTGACTGCTTGTACATTGTGCTGTGATGGGTTGTACCCTATACTGCTGCCTGTGACTCTTGTAATTCTAAGCCAACTTTGATTAGTCTATGGACTTATATTTCTGTTTTGGATTGTTCTAAGGCTCTGGGTGTGCTGCATATTTTTTCTTTGAATTTATTTGTTTAATTTGTTTTTGTAACCGTTAATGTCAACATTGCTCTGAAATATTGTGTCCTGTGTTGAACAGAATAAAAGAGTTACAGAAGATCATAGAAAAGTAACGAAGAACACCTTTGAATTATCCACTGACACCTAAAATATCAAGCCTGTTGTTGTTGCTCTTCTGATTTCCTTTCAGCTTTTGAACTTTTTTTTTGGGGATGTGTGTATCATACTAGAAAATAGCACTTATTCGACTTACCATTAGTTTAAGTGTTAATATATGGACAGTTTTTGTCATATTTTCATCTGCAGCCTAAAGTTAGAAGCAAATTACATTGTATATACAGAAATTTATTTACTTTCACATTTTGGTTTTATGTTCTGTTTTTAATTTCTATTACTAGAATCATCCTAAGTCATTTTGTGTACGTTGCACCTTTTGACCTTATAGATTTTGTCTTTGCTTTAAATCAGGAGGCAAAAAAAATTGCATTATTTGTTCATATTCTGGAGTTAAATATGCATTAAATTTGCTGGCAGCCGCAAGACAAGGGTACAGATTGGGCAATTGGTGAAAGAAACTTCAGCTAAACTTAAGCAAGCTAGTGAAGCTGATCACGATGCAGAAGTCAGTGTAAGTGAAATGCAGTACATATACTCACAAAGGCATTATACTGTTAGAAATGAATATTAGTCATTAAATATAATAAGGGACAGAAATCATTTGTCATAAGATAACAAAGAGGTCAAACTATGACATAACTAGAAAAACCAACATCATCACTGAAATGGTGTCCATTTTTGCTGCTCTTCTAGAGGAAAAATGTCTGCTTCACCTTCCCCCAGTATGAGTCCAACTGAAATCAGTTTCATCAACCTCATCCACTCCTTCTATGGAGCCTTCCTTCCTTACAAACCAATAAAAATTGCCGAATCCCCTCTATTGTCAACCCTCTTGAAGAAAGTTCCTTTACACTTCTCTCGGTCAGCATTTCAACATCATGAGCAGATTGCACTTCTACGTCTTCTTCCTTCACCCCCACCCCTTTATTTTTTCTCTCTGCTAATGCTTTTTGAACTTCCTCTCCCCTTTCTTCAACAAATGGTAGTGGGTAAGATTGGATGGTGTTCTTCATTGATTCATTTATTTCTTATTATGTGGGAAGAATGTGATTTTTGTCTAAAGCACTTAAAATTCTCTCATTAAATTTCAGCCACTCAAGAAGATTGCTGATGCTAAGCTTGCAAAAGATTTTCAATCTGTCCTCAAGGAATTTCAGAAGGCTCAAAGACTTGCAGCTGAGAGGGAAACAACATTTGTTCCTATTGTTTCCAAAGAGGTTCTTCCACCCAGGTAAACTCTATTGGAAATTTTGAAGCTGCTTGTTTGTATTATTTATATTCTTCTATTTTTGTATTTCTCTTTGATCACTTATTTTTCTAGCATTTAAATACTGTCACCAGTATGTTGACATACTGATACAAATGGGATCAAAGCGAATATTTTAAAAAAATAATAAAATTGAAAGATTCAAAGTATTTGGAGATGAAAACTTGACAAAAATATGCTGATACTTCTTACAATGACATGTAGAGATAACTGAGTTCTCTTGTATTCTATGATTTTAATTTTGTGCTTTACTTTATTTGTGATCAAATGTTATGCAGCTACTCTGCTCATGAACCAGAGATAACTCCATCAAGGAGTTCAGAACAGCAAGTTCTTCTTCTAGAATCTAAAAGGTAAGCAATAAATTCACTTAGCTTTTGTTAAAATACAATCTTACATTTATATATAAGCTTGCTATATGCAGTCTCTCTAGAGAAATTATTGGATTTTACTGCATGTGACTGAAGATATTAGTTCTGCATCGGCATGAACTTTTGACTTATCAGAACCTGTCACTAATTTGAACTTCTGTGTATAGATTTGGCATTTCCTTTCATGCCGGGTTATTGGTTGTCATTATGATCTCTTAGTCCAACTTGACAAAATATGGTGAAAAGAAAATTGGTGTTTTGAGTTGACATTGTTCCTTTTTTACTACTATCAATCTCAAGCGGCCCACTAAATGGATATCATTGAGAACAAGGAACAATGGAAGCCTTCACTTGTAAATCATTTGTTATGAGAACAAGCCAGATTATTAACAAATAAATTTTTTTCCTTTTGTGAGCCTCAATTGGTTTCTGAGAATTTTCTGGACTAGACAAAATCACTCTTGATACAGTTTGGCCAATGCGGAGGGAAAGAGCAAGAAAGGAGCAAGCTTCTAGGGCTTCCTGGATCATTCTATCCAACTGTGAGGCTTTAAATTGGGGAAGAGTCGGAAGACTGGCATAAAACTGTAGTTCTTTTTATTTCTATGGATGGAGGTTGATGCTTCTTTATTGAATTGGGCATGTATAATATTATAGGCCAGTGGTTGTTTTAGAAGATCTTGAGGAACTACAGAAATGTGTCATTGTCTCTTCATGACCGATGACTCCTTTTATTTTTTATCACTCAATTTTTGTCAGTAGGGACATTGTCTTGTAAAGGAGTTAATTACCTGTTCTACTTCAGTGCTACTAATACACACAGCTTCCAAACTGATGAATTTTGTTAAAATCTGTTTTTTAAATGTATCTATTTTATCATATATAATTTTCAGAGAAGAAATTTTATTGCTGGACAATGAGATTGCTTTCAACGAGGCCATAATTGAGGAAAGAGAGCAGGGGATCAAAGAAATTCAGGAACAGATTAGTGAGGTAAATGAGATATTCAAAGACTTAGCCATGCTGGTCCATGAGCAAGGAGTTATGATTGGTGAGTTTTGCATCCCATATTATCTATTTTATTCTTAAATTTCCACTCTTGGTTTCTTTAAAACATTTTTTCAACTTTCTTAATCCAATGCTAATCATTTGTTTGTTTCAGATGACATTGGTTCTAATATCGAGAGCTCCCAGGCTGCCACTACTCAGGCTACCTCTCATCTTGTGAAGGCATCCAAGACTCAAAGATCCAATTCATCTCTGGTAAATTAATTTTCCTTTTTATCTGTTTTCGGTACGATTGTATATAGAGAAAAAAGTGATATATTTGATGTATATTGCATGTTTGATTCTTCTTGTTTCTATGCTCTTTTTTGCTGCAGAGTTGCTTGCTTCTTGTGATTTTTGGGATCATTTTGATTATTGTCGTCATAGTAATTGTGGCTTGAGCCTCCTCCAACATCAGAGAGCTGTAGGAAAGTTTTTAATGTTGTTCAGTTGTTGCTGTTGAACCCTTGTTATTACGAGACTCTTACAGTTACAGCAAATCGTGTAAATGATTTATTTTCTTATTGTAAATAAATTCAAAATTTCCTACAGTCTTACTCAATGCCTTCCAATGAAATTTTAAAATTTTAATTTAAATTCAGAACTAATCCAATGAAACATTCTATTTGATAAAATTTATTTTTAATTTATATTTATCTTTAGATTTTTAAAAATATATATATGTATTTTAAGGTTATTTTGGTTACTTTCAATAAAATTTAACATAGTCTATGAAATTTTTTCAAATCACAGAATGTTATGTGGGATTTCATTAAACTATAAGGGAGGTTCGTGGTATTGACTCTGTATAATATGATGAATTTGATTTACAAAATTGTCTATGGCCCCATTATAAAATAATAATTAATTTGTTAATTATTAAGATATTAGGACCATCAATTATATAATATTTTTGTGGAGAAAATGGAGAAGAAAAAACACAGGAAGACTTATTATTTGATTATTTAGTATTTAAAAAGAAATTATTGGCTGTGAAATATTGAAACTTAAACTAGTATAATAACCGGTGATTAAATTGGTTTATTCAACATTGCAACAACATTGTTTGATCCGGATCCCATATCCAGCATAGATGCAGGCACCACCGCTTCGATGTCGTGCTTTACATTGATTGCTGCAGTCCTTGGACGTTGCGCATGTCCCAGAACAACTGAATCCAGATTCGCCTTGTACTCCTACTCCTGAATCAATGGAGTGGGAAAAAAGAACAAGAGACAAGAAGAGGAGTGAAATCAACTGTAGCCTTGATGATGCCATCTCTAATTTCTTGAGTGATTATGGGAAATTAAGAGCATGTGCTTTATATATATAACATGCATACAACACCCACATTTATTCTAACAAAAATCTTAACAAATAAAACTAAAATTTTCCTTTTTTATTATTTATTTTAATGGAAAAGTCACCCATTATAATGAATTAAGTTGTCTTAAAATAGAGGAAGTTATAAGTTTTGTTAATAATTTTAATTAATATTAAAATTAGATGTCATCACCACATTCGACATGATAGTTTACCCTATAATGGATAAATAAGTATTTATGTTCGCCTGAGGGCTACTAATGAGATTTGACACGTAAATTAGAGTAGGGTTGTACGCTTATATTTTGAAACCTTCAAAGGGTGCTCCGGCGTTTCAGAAAAGCAGCTTCAGCTGAAGGGAGCTAACCGTTTCTTTAGCCAAAACATTCTGCCACAGAAATGATTAAACTTAAAAGCTCGCTCAGCTCGGATTGGTTGATGTGCAAGGGCGGGCTACATCAATCCCATGACAGCTTGATTGAGGTAGCTGCGAGGTAACAATGCATACACATCCACCATTCCATCATCAAGTGTAACATGTTACAAACCCCACAGCCGATATTCTGGTAAGTATACATTAAGCATAAATCTCCTCCTCAGATTCATCATCTACTACAATCCTCCCTACTAGAAAATACATCACAATATTCTTTAAACTTCCTTATATATCATAGGTGTATGTTCTTTTCGAGTGTTCCACAACCGCCATTCTCTCAACGAAGATTATTAAGAACACATAGTAAGGACAAAAAAAGTTTTACATGCTTCAAGGTCATCTCTCTTTTCACAAAAGCTTTCTATGCCCAGCACAGCAACGCCGAACATCAACCTCTGCAAGAACTAGAGGAACATTCAAAATCGAAAACTCAAAAAACATATCTCATCTATTTGCATTACTGATAACAAATGCAGGGTTTAGATCAGACATTATAGATATTGCTGCTTAAAATAGAATAAGCCACCGATAACAACAGACAGCATTGAATGGCAGCTAATATCAAAAGGAAAAGCAAACAGGAAAAGGAACGAAATGGGCTTCTCATTCACCAAGATGATTGACTTAAACATTTTTTGCATTGATGAAGTATTTACATGTTATCAAGCAGTTTTTGGGTAAAACAATAGGTAAAAATAGTCATCATATACACATTGTATGAAAATGTGGGTAATATATGTAGACCCCAGGATAATTTGCACCAACTTTCTCACGGTTAGAAGCACCAACAAAGTGATGGGGTGAAGAGAAAAAAGGGAGAAATGCCTACTAAAAGCATGAATTCTAATTGTAATTTACAAACTGCAGAAAGCAAGATGATCATCAAGCTTATTATCGTAAAGGGTGAGATGACCATTTACCTTAAAACAGCATGGAACACATATCTACATTAGGTAAGACATCAGAACCTTCCGGCTTCAGATGCAAGAAGGCCCATCTGCTCAGTAAGGTGATTCATGTGTTGAATCTTGTCCCAGCCATTCTCATGCTCTGACAGTGGTTCCTGCTCATTGGTCACACCACTTTCCAATGAACTTGAATTAATTTCATCAGTGTCTCCAGTGAGTGGGCTTGCTGTAAGAAATTGTTCCCAAAACACATCATCAATTCCTGGAAGCTTAGGGATCCCATCCGCCAAGATTTCCACATCATGATCAGGAGAAACATCATCAGCTTCTACGGGCACTCTCCCATCAAAAACTGATGAAACATGATCCAAATTTTCTGCATCACCATTCCCAGACAGTACAAAATTCACATCAGGCACTCCTATAGTGCTTTCTGGTGCAATGCCTTGCAGTTGAGTGAAGTTTGGCAAAACTGGGTCCTCCCTAGTATTGTGTATATTCGTCTCATGAATTTGATCCACCTTAACAGAGTCTCTTACAGCACAAGGGGGACACTGAATCTCAGAGACGGCTGTAGAAGGGCAACTGACAGGAAATCTTGACTCTGCTGACATATAAGACTGCCCAGAAGTGGGTGGAACCTCAGCAAGGGTGACTCCTGAAATTTGACTAGAAGAGCTCCCATTATCCAATCCATTAGCAGAAGGAATATCATCAAGCAGGAAAGTTCCAAGGTTGCTCATTGATGGTTCCAGCCTAGAAGATGCATCCATCTTTGAGATCTGGTTCAACATCGCTTGAGCAGCCTCATTCAAAGAAGGCTGGAACTTGATGATTTGCCCATTAGGACCATTAGTGCCATATGCACCAGCCAAATTTTCTTCATCCTGCCTGGGCAGTCTTCTTTTTTTGTTGCTGCCTGAAATGCGCCTGTTGCTCTCATTCTGCTGCTGTACAAGCTGACTTAAGAAGCCTGGACTGTGCATGGCCTTTGCAAGAAAAGACATCATTTGTTGCTGCCGCTGCTCCATCACCTGTACGCGCTGCCCCACAGTTTGCAACTGACGATCAGTAGCTTGCTGCTGCTGCCTCAATCTAACAAGCTCCTGCATGAGAACATTCTTGTCCCGCTTAAGTATTTCAACCTCTTCCTCAAGCCCATACTTCCCTACTTCAACACAAGCCCCGGTTGATGAGTTCTGAAGTTGAGCTGGTTGTTGACCCTGAACTTGAGCAGGTTTTCGCCGACTAATATTCTTCAAAAGGTGTTTCTGACCTCTTAGAAATCCCTCATTTGCAAATTCATAGCGGTCAGGATCAACCTTCCTAAAGCCCTGTTTAACCAAGTCCGGAAGAAATGATCAAAAAAAAAAACCAGTCTACTTGCCAAAAGAAAGTAACAATACAAACATGACATCTAATTGATTCACCACTTCTCTTTTTTCTCCTTTTTTTTTTTCAATATTCTTTTGGTGTTTGAATCTCAACATATACCTGCAATCAACTAGAAACTAAATCACAAGCCTACATACCTGCAGACAACCACCACCGAAGTAACTTAATAACTTTTCATTTCAAGCAAGTGAAAACAAAAAAGCAGCAAAAGGACAAACGCCATAAACACCTATCCATCATTATGCCACTAACAATGAATTACCTTGGCTTTAAGCAACAACTAAAATTCAAATTTACAAGCCATGCAGCTGCTTGAATAATGCTAAATGAATGGACAGCTAATGTTTGTCAACTGACGACCATTTTCACTTGGACAAAGCTAGATAAGGTATGGGATGGACTCCTTTCAAGCAACCCAATCTTCGCAATTTCATGCAAGGAAGTGTTCAAATGTGCCTGCAGATGACCCTTTTTTAGTAAGTATGAAACATCTGATATAAGGTGTATTTTTATGTGCAGTCTCCTTTGTCCCTAATGTTATAGAAGAAGTGAATGGGACAACATATCTGCATCTCTTCAGATCAATTCTCAATATTAATAAAACCAAATTCTTTTCGACAATTTTATTATGTTTATGGAAAAGGAAAGGCAATAACAAAATACACCCTCAATCTTTGTTATGAACCATTTCTCCAAATCAGAAAGGGCAGTAAATCTGGTTCACATGCGATTAAATAGCACTGCAGACAGAATAAAAACCATACATTCCACTAACAAAAACAAATCATATGCAAGCAACAAGCATGTATAAAAAAAAAAAAAATAATAAAGAGAAAGAATAACCGGAAGTTCATATGAGAACTTAACTTAAAATAAAAAATAAAGTAAAAAATGAAGCACAGCATATAGCTTGGGTGGAGAAACTACTCTGGAATGCTAGAGAGTTGCAACACGAAAGAAACCTTTTTTATCTAAAGGAAAGTACCCTTATTACTTAATCTCTGTATGTTTCCGATGCTGTTTCAAAAAAATTACTAGTGCAGGAGTATATCAACAATTTACGATTTTTAATTATTGTCAGAGTGGATCAAGTCTTCTATCAAGTCAGCTAATTATCAGGTGGTTTATTCGGTTTTACATAGATTTAGATATGTTTAATCATGTAATATTCTTGAAAATTTTAAGAATAGTAGTCATAATAGGATGAGTAAGTATCAAGTCCATGAATCTTGCCTAGGTACCTCAGAAATTAAAATAATTGATTAGTAATTGAGAATATCTTGTGGCCATTAGAGAACGGTTTTCCTCTTTTAGCTCTTCTTCTTGCTATTTTTTCTTCTTACAAACCAAAAGTTAATTCATTCTTAATGGGAAACATTCTTATTACTATCAACTACAAATGAAAAAGATTCACAAGTGCAAAAGACGCATAACTCCAAACTAAGAGATAAATATAAGAAGATAGGACCAATATTGTAGCATCTAGAAGAGCCATCTGATAGAGAAACAGGGAAGCATTTTCCATGGACAAGCATAAAAACAGCATCATATTTACTGCCCAATGTTTCTCCAAAATTCTCTTATGACACATCCACATCATCGAATAAACCTCAATAAGTAGCTACTTTTGGTGGGTGAGGATACTCATGATAGAGGAACAACACAGATAGAAAAATGAGTAAGAGTGTCTCTGCGATTCTTGGACAGCACACCATAAGTGGAGAAGGAAGTAGTGGAAATTAATAAATCCAATCCATTTTTTATAAACTTCAAGATTTAATACCCCATTAGAAGATTCAATATTTCAGAGAGCTCTCTAATTTAACTACCTTATGCATCCACATACTTAGCTTATCATAACAATTTTTCACAATACTAGATCCTTTCGCAGAGAACTAGAAAATGTAAGTTCGATCAAACAGAATAAAGGAGAAGAAAATGAGGGCCTAATGGTCATATATCACTCTTCATCATTCTTCATAAACGTATTAAAAATGATCTTGTGTGCCTCTTTTATCATTAAAAAGTTCCAACTACACCTCCTTTTACAATCATATGATCCCTTCTAACTCCTTACGATGACCGACATGTAACAAAATTGTCATCCAAATGGAAGCTTCAAAGAGACATGATTAGAAGTGGTGCAACTAGAAGTGAGAACTTTTTAATTCAAGTCCTCAAAATACTGGAGACTTGCAAGGAATTATCAAACAACCAACTTATTACAAAAATTTAGATATAAAAATCATTATTAAAAGTCCACATTTCTTCCTTCTCCAAAGGCCCAAAATGGTATAAAATTAACAAGAAAATGTTATACAGGTTTTGGTTCACTATCTCAGTTCTCATATTAAAAGCAGATCAACCAATAGAAATTTACTTTGTTTTCGTAACACAGCCGGATATAAATACATAATTATTTGTTTTTACAATGCCAAAAGTTGCCTTTTTCATAATAATTGTAAAAATCTCAAGCTAACTGCGAGTGATCACTTTATGAAATGCAAAGTGAAGAACTGTATCCAGAACGGACACTACTTTAAGAAAACCAGCATTGAACATTGACTCTTTCATGCATCATCAGAAAAAACCAAAAAATAAATAAATAAATAATGTCAAAATAAAGTTATGCTATAAGAATACATACAACAAATGAGCAATAGTAAAAACCTAGCTGAATCGTTAAGGAGCTGCAACAGTAAGAATTAATAATCAATCATTGGAAAAGCTTGCAAATCTAGACATAAAGATAAAATATTACAACGAAAATGTTTTACTCCATCTGAAACAAAGCAATGAATAGTGAGTCCAACAAAAATAAAACTCAAGCTCATATGAAAAGCACCTTTAAAAAAAAAACTCCTAACAAGATCAAGCAATAACATTAAGAGCTCAACAGCCACATCCAGATGGACTYATACAGACCACGAAAGTCAAGTAGAGAAGAATTACAAAGCAATACAAATTAACGAATTTCCATCCTTTCATGAAGTAGAAAGATAACCATTGCAAAAGTACCATCTACAATATTAAACAGTCACTCTATATTCCATCACCAACCAAATATACTTAGAAGTCATTTTAACCCACTGTAGCTATAGCAAAACCAGTCAACCCATGTGATGTTACCAAGAATACAAGCCAAGTATAATCTTCATCTAATAAAGCAATCATCAATCTTCTCCGCCAATCATCACTTGCAAAACTTTCATGAGAACCATTGTGTTTGCTATATCGAACTAAAACCATATTGCACGATATAAAAGTAAATGAGATCCTAAAGTTTTCAATTCTGTAAACCCTAATAGTTGAATTTCACCAAAATTCAATCAAAGCTCGAACTCAGCTATCCAAATTCAGACAAGATCATTGAGATACTACTAGACATCAATATCACACTTAATATTCATCAGAACCATCTTTCACATCCTTATTTCAAGGCAAAAAGTTTCCATCTCCTTTTCAAATAAGATCCAAATTCACACAAACAAAGCCATCTATTTAACCAACAATTCAATTCAACGCCAACAGGGTTCAGCAATTAGATTCCTAACGGATACAAAACAACTCCAACTGTCATTTCGCTAACCCATCACTCAATCAGAATCACAACCACAAGCAGACAAATAAGTTGTGTACAATTAAATCCAGAAAGCAAAAAATCCAATTTCAAAAACTAAAAAAAAAAAACAAAAAAACAAAAAGCGAAATAATACCCACATAAGTATTGAGCTGCCTGACGAAGCTGGAGAAGTTACTGTGCTTGAAATACTTGGGCAGAAGGTCCCTCGAGAACTCTGCCACTTTCCAAACAATGAAACTGTTGTTACTACCACTCCAGGAAACGATGTCGTTCGTGGAGGAGTCCTCCACCAGGTCGTAGATTTTGCTGAGAAACGGCGGCAGCGAATTCCCATTAGCCATCGACTCCATTCTTTAAAAAAAAAAAAAATCACTCTATCACCGAGCCAGTGATGGATTGATCGACCGATTGACAGTCCTGCAACAACGTATCCCTATCCGTAGGAGCCCGTATTAGATTACAAATACAAATACAAGTACTTGTAAGAGAAAAAAAAAACAAAACAAAACCCCAAAAAGAGAAATGGGTTATGGACTCACAGAGAGAGAGAGAGAGAGAGAGAGAAGTGAAGGAGAAGTGTGAGAGGGTTTTAGTTTAAGTGTGGATTTGGAAAGCAAAGAGAAAGAATTGGAGAAGTGGGCCCGGAATGGAGTGATACGTAGCAATTTCTGAATCAAATTAAAATAATTCAATTTTTTCGTTGTTTTTGTTCCTCTCCTTGACCGCCGTTGCCAATTTGCTATTTCTATTCCCCAAAACCTTCTCTCTACTCTTCCCCGCTTGTGCGTCCACGTACATAATATTCACTATTATTGGATAAGAGTCGGGAGTCACTGACCGAGCGAGTGGGTGAGTGAGTCGGTTTACCCATTTCAATGTGGTAAGCGCTTGGGGGGAAGATACCACCAAGCTCAATTTGGGATGTCCTAATTGCGTTTATATAGGGAAAAAAATCACCGCTAGCCCAGCCAATTGGAATCAACTACATGAAATGATATTTGACTACAGTGGAAGTGGACGATTTGATATTGTTCGAGCAACTTTACTAAGCTTCAAACTCAACTCCCTTGGGCTCATTTTTTTAGGATTCCTTGTCAAAATGATCAAATTTTGAAAAATTTTAACCACCTAACCATTTGTCTATTTGTTCGATAGAGTTGTCTATTTGTTCGATAGAGATGTCGAATGTCAAACAAATAGTCGTGATATCAAAAAATTTTAGATTATGATCATCTTTCAACTACCTTCCTTAAACATAATTCAGATTTAAATTTCTTATTATTATTATTATTATTATTTTCGCATAAAGGTTTGTAGGCGATTGCTTTGATAGATAGTTGATTAATCTAGGAGTCAACGGAATACATCGTTGTTTTGTCTACCGTATGAATACTAAAAGATGAAAAATAAGTTTAATTGTCATATCATCTTTATAAACTAATTTTAATTAAATTTGTATGAAATAAAAGTCATAATAATCAGCTTGCAAGTATAATGAAATCATTTAACACATTTTTATTCATTTAAAAATAATTATCATTTTTTTTCTTTTCTAAAAAAGTATATTATTCTCCTCCTATGTCATATATTATTTTGCCATGAAGAATACAGTATACCGTATACAAAGTATCTTGCAGTTCTGTGTTATAAATATTATGTTTTTGCTTTAAAAAAAGATTTAAAAATATGGGTTGATTTTGAATTTTAAAAAGGATATATAAAATGCATTAAAAGATGTGCAAAACTGCAACACAAACAAGATATTGAATTAATAGTAGAAGAGCACAATAAGAAAGGGTAAAATAGTAATCTGATTAAAGTAAAAGGGGGTAAATTAATAATTACTCACTTTTAGAGGGGCCCTTTGGGGTTTTGATTCGTCTACTTGACTTTGTTAATTTTCTCCGTAATAAACTTGCATCCATATTATTGACCGCTCAGCATATTAACATTATCCTCGGGAGTACAAGAAATAGCAAATCAACGTATCGGCTCTTACATCATTAACGCTACTAATTTAATATACATTTATTTAATATCAATTTTGATATAACATTAGATTAATAAAAAAAAAAAGAAATTTACTCCAAATCTTCTTCGGATAAATTTTAAAAAAATACTTTATTATATATTTTTATTAAATTAACATTTAACTCCTAATAATTATAACTGTTTTCTCCAAAACTAACACTTACTTTAATAAATCTGAGAGATAAATATTAATTTTTTATTAATTTTTAAAAAATAAATATTTATTTAATAAAAACCTAAGGTTAAATGTTTCCTTAAAATTTATTTAAGGATTATTGCATTTCCCCATAAAAAAGAGATGTATTACGATGACGAAACAATTTCCTTTTAAGATTGAAAATTAAGAAAAGAATCAGTAATTGCCATTGAAGTGTAAAATTAAAATAAAGCACTAAACTAAAAAATAAAAATAAAATCGAGTATTGCATTTATTTTTCTTTGTCAATTGAGAGAGATCAGTGAGTACTTAATCACATTAAAAAGTCAATTACTAATTTAGAAGGTTTTAAGTATGAATTTCAAATTTCATGTTAATATACAAAGAATTTTCTTTTTTTTTTAAAAGAAAAAATGAGCCGAACCAATTTTATACATAGTTTGATCGAATAGTAACCACTCAAACCATATATATTAAATAAGAGACTTCTAAAACATAAAAGAAGATAAATAGGTTCTAGTTGTAGAAAGGACGCAAGTAATTAAAAAAACCGTGTGCTTGAATAACCACTGCATTATTATCTCGATTTAAGACACATGAAGCTCTTTGAACAGCCATGGTGAAAACATGGAAAAAGGATACCGATTGGTAATAATACACAAATCCATATTCATTTCTCTCAACTAAATGTTATGTAGTCTCAAAACCCGGCATTTTAAAACCAGCTTTCAGAATGCGAGGTAAGGTGGAACAGAAGCCAACAAGCTCAGGTCCCAGCATTCCTACGGCCAACACGAGCAACGAAACCAGCTTTGATAGGAGCAACCGATCGTCCAGAGCCACACTGCACAAATTGCAGACATTAGTTAAAAGAGAAATTTCTAAGATCAAAAGTTGCAAGATCGTAAACAGCATGGTATCATCAATAGCCATACAATAACACCACCCAAAAAAAAAAAAAAAAATCAGTGAAAAAGAATTTATCAACATTTTTTCCCTGACAATAAATCCAATGCAACAAAAGGCCTCAGCACTACTTCATTTGTCAGTCACTGATAAGACAATCAGACAATGTAGGCAATACTTACATCATAGGCGACTCAATAAAAGATTTGGAAGCAACATAAGGTTTTGAAAACGCGCCACAAAGATATTAATTAAAGAGATGTGAAATATAGGACTTTATATTTCTCAAACAATATGAATTCTGAAATCACAAGAGCAGTCTTCCAAGGAGGCATCAGTAACTACATATCTCGGTCATTGATAAGACAATCTGACAATGTAGGCAATTTTAAATCATCATAGCATAGCCTCCTCAGCAGAAATGTTAAGATGCAAAAATATGAAAACCGTGAGCTCAAGAACAGAACAATCCTCTGACATAGACATCATCATTCTTTTCTTAACATCGTATAAATTAATCTTTTCACTGATAAACAGTCTTCCAGAGGGCCTCAATAAATATTTCATCTTTCAATCATTGACAAAAATATGACAATGTAGGCAAAATCTTTAAATCATCATAGGCCACAGTGGTGGAAGATTTGGCAGCAATGTCAAAAACAAGCATCATTTGTATGGCAGACAATTTTTTTATTTTTTATTTTATAAAAGAAAATAGAATATCAATAAAAGAAGGAAAGAGATACAAAAAATGGACAGGAAAATTAAGAACTATCCCAAAGAACTAAAAAAAAAATCGAGACAAAAGGTATCCCCCAAAATCAAAACCCCAAGCCTGAATCCCAACCAAAATCAATATAAAATTGTGGCAGACAATTGATGACAATGAAAACAATCGCATACTTCTGAAAAAAAAAAAGTTTATAAAACTTTCATACCAATGAGAGTTACAAATAGCATAATGGTAATAGAATTAACAATAGAAGTGGCCAGAAAAAACTACCATATCAAGAACCAAAGTAGTAGCTACACATCATTAAAGAGGGAAAAGAATGAGCAGAGCAGTCCCAACAACCAATAAAAGGAGAGCATTTGAATTTACCTTCTCACATCTGAGAAAGAATAGACGATTCTCCTTTGAAAGGATTGTGTCAGGACTTTTGCACCCAATGCAAATAACATAATCATCTGAAAATATTAAATAGAAGGTAAAGAATTTAATAATAAATAAGAGAACCACCTCGAGTTGCAAGTCACATTGGAACAAAAAATTTATAACAACTTACTGATATAACGACGCAATATCCCTTCAAAATTTTTGGGAGCAAATCTCCCCTTCACAACCAGCCTTTGTTGTCCATCAAGTGATCCACTTGTACCCAGTTCAGCAAGCAAGAATGCCATGACGTGGTCAGGCTGCCGATGCATGCTATATTTTCCCAACACAAAAAGGAAAAAAGAAAATTAGCATGTGAAATTTTTTATCATACGCATTCCAAGAAAAATAAAAAGGTTGTATGCCACAGCAAATCCAAGCAATAAGCATTAGCATGTTTTAAAGAAAATGAAACAAACTACTGTATGCAAAGTACTGGAACATACGACTTGCATAGATCCATGAAATTCACAAAAACAGTTTTCTTTGTTCCCTCACGAAGAACTTGTGGAGGTCTCATAACAGTTCTACGCCTGTCTCCTGCAAGTTCAGGATTATTCTCTCGGAGAATATTAAAGACCCGACCAAGAAGCTGCATATGAAATAAAAGCAAAAAAGAAAATAGTAAGGTCAACAACTTGTCAAAATAGAATAAATAATATACAACATCAAAGTCCCCTGCAAGAAGCAAACAGAAAGAACATACACTATATGATGCTATGAGAAGAAGCCTATTAAAATGGAAAAAAAATTGCTAATTATATAGATACACACACTTTGCATAAACTCTATTTAGTGGTACCAAAAATCAATTAAGTTACAGTGACATAAATCATGTTAGTCACCAAAGATCTATTTTTGTTGTTCCACTCTCTAAGAAACAATAAAGTTAAATATAATGTAATATGCCTATCAAGCTAAAAAAGCCAAACAAGGGCAGAAAAAGATTTCCACCAAATAGTCCTCTAATCCAAGCAGTAAGCCAGACACCAAGTCATTTTAAGATACTAATGAACTGTAGAATTTACAAGATTCTTGCATTTTCCTTTCTAGATTTTTTTTCTTGTATAATACTGTTTAGCTGTTTGGAGAAAAAGGGTGCAATTATTTTCTTTTTCTTTTTCTCTCTAGAAAAAAATTCATAACATGGCCCAAGCATAGCCTTTTTAAAATATGCTACATACCAAGTGTAACATAGCCCTAACACGCAACATAACTTACCACTACATACATGACAGAACAATAATAAAAAAGCTTTCAGCTTGATTGTAACTAATAAGAACACAAGGCCACTCAACAAAGCACTATCCAAGTCATATGAAAATGTAACTTCAATTACAATGAAATAAGTAATATACCTCCTCATATTCATAATCCCGATCACTCCCTTCCCAAGTATAACGTTGTTGCGTGACAATGCTGTCATTGTCTTCCTCCTCTCCTACAATATCTGAATGGCAACAAAATAGCATTTCTTAGTAACAAAATATGCACAACATTAACCACTAATTCTATAAAATACCACTTCTTACCATCCAATTCTTCTCCGGCATCCAAACCCTCCTCATTCAATAAACTGGTTTCTACCTACAATTTTTCACAAAGCATTACATGTCAATAATTGCTTAAAAATATTGACAAAATTAAGAAAAATATACCATTCAATTTAAAAGCTTTTTAACTTACTGGTTTCTTCTTCTTCTTTTTCAAACCAGCGAAAGTACTTTCAAGCCCCTCTGAGACTGTAGTATAGGAAAATTAAGTCTTAAGTGACGCATCCAATATCTTACAAAAATTAATCCTTTTCAATATTTATCAACAATAGTCCTTATTCTAGTTCAGATACCTGCTAATGTTTCAGTTTTCTCAGCCAATTTCTCCACAGCCTCATCAGCAGAATCTTGTATCAGAACCTTCTTCTTTTTCTTCTTCTTGGTGGGGTCAAAAGGGGCAAGCTGCGACTGAGAAATTGATTTTAAAAAATAACGAAGCAATTAATCCACCAATCAACAATCTATCTCTAGCAGAAAATAAAAAACTTGGGTTAATCAGATCCAACACGGGAAATACCAATTTCAATCCAAGAATACAATTAAAAACCCTGAAAACGTCAGCTTTATAACCAAATTTAGTAAATTCTTAAAGAAAACTTACTTCTGCCACCTCGTCCTTCATATCATTCTGATTTTCGTCCGCCATTTTCACTACAGAACATGAAATTTCAAGAAAATAAACAAAACAGCCAGCCAGAAACACCAAAAAAACCCCAAAACCGGATAATACATAAAAGTTAATATTAAAATAATAACAGAACCGATACAGATTCAAACAGTTAGATATAATAAAAATTAAAGATAAAAAATCATACAATTTAAAATCTGAACTGAACTTGCTGCTGCTAAAGTTAAAGTGGAGTTGATGACTATCGAAAGAGATGGTGTTGCCTCTTGCAGTATTCGCTTCTTCTTCTATGGAGTATGAAACGAAAACCCTTGTCTGCGCTCCGATGTCTGCGTTTGTGTTAGTTTTCTTACCCCTCATCCCATGCGTTGATATACAGGCTTAAATGGGCCAGCTTATGGATCACCTTTTGGGCCTTCTGGCCCAGATTCTTAATTTTTGTTCGGACAATAAAAAATGGGAACTTGCCTCCCGAGTTTTTTATTTTCCTATTAATAAAATTTAAGTTACGGTAAATTATGAAATTTTATTTGAATTTTTAAGGATTCCTTAAAGAAGGACTTTAACTTCCAAGGAAATTTAATTGGGATTTATTTTTAATTTTATTAGTTTTTTATTTTTCGTTATTGTATGGTTGACATTGGATTAAATTTATATGTTCTAATTAAATTATATTAATGTAATAAAATAATGTTATAGATTGTATTTTGTCTATATAGTATTACTTTTAATTAATTTAATATACAAAGTCTGTATATACAATTTTTTACATAAAATTTGTAAGTCTAATATTTTTCATTTAATAATATACTTAATATTAATTAATTATTTTGAATCATTTAATGGTAAATTAATGTTTATTATTTATCGTTTTAATATTCATGAAAGAACTTTTTATTAATTTATTTGGTTTTACTAGTTAATGTCTCATTAACAGTACTTGTTATTTTCCCTAATTAATAGTTAGTATAGCCAAAAAAATTAATAAATTAA
The DNA here is from genome assembly GCA_026225775.1 of Bursera palmeri. Lineage (NCBI taxonomy): Eukaryota > Viridiplantae > Streptophyta > Magnoliopsida > Sapindales > Burseraceae > Bursera > Bursera palmeri. The sequence goes on along the minus strand of JANKKB010030074.1, from coordinate 15,203 downwards.
AGAAATTTTGCGGTATTGGGTTGGTACTAAAAATTGATAAATATAAAAAAGTATTTGTTCTATATTATAAATTTTATTATCTTTATTAAACATGTCAATAAACTTGTTAGAGATAAAAGCCTAAATTAAGTAATAAAAAACTAACACATTATAATGTTGAAATCCAATTAGCAAGAAGATAGATTTGTTGTTCTTGATCAGAATGGACAGATTACAAAAGTAATTTGTAATTTAGTTAAATTCTAATTTTTTTATTATATAATTAGTTGAATAGCATCTCACTTGACAACAAGTATGATGGGTTGACAAGATTAAATATAATCTAAATGAGATAATAACTGATTCACTCGTCAACCATGACAAACTGATAAGTGTAATATTTATTATATTTATTCGCTCATGAAAAATGGTATTTCACGATGCTTTAACTCATATAAAATGATATTTTTATCTTTTAAGTTAAATTTCACTTAAGTGAGGACTTGCAACTTAACAAAAAAAAAAAAAAGCTAGAATTTCTCTTAATTTTTAAAATCTTAATAGATGAGGTTAAGTCAAATTAGAGAATTGAGGAGATACAATATCTGGGCTCTAGAAATGATGTTTGGTAGGGCAAAGAAGAGATTGAAGGAGGGTATTTTAGTACTTTCGGGTGAATAAAATGGCTAGTTTAGTAAAGATACTTGAAGTGTGGTTATTTTTGAGAAATCTCTAAAAGAAACCTTATCCTTTCCACATTTGATCGGATCCTTGGCGCCATTTGCATAATCAGAAGATAACAGAAACGAAACCACCAACCACGTTACAGCCATGATCCTCACCGTACCCGATTGCTGTTTCTCCTCCTCCTCTTCTTCTCTGCTCTCTTCCATCTCCCACAAGAAAACCATTAACCCCGCCGCCGCTCTCTTCTCCAAACAATTGCGAAACAACTCGGGGAGTCGAGGTGGACTTTGCAGGGCGAGCCTCATCACTAGCCCCGACTCGTTCGAGGTTGGCCGGCTCATTGGCAGCTACGGCTTTATGAACATAACGAGGTGCTTTTTGATTGTTCTTGTTTCTGTGCTTTGGTTTCTTTTCTGGGTTGATTTTGAATTACTTCATAATTCTTGCAGCTATTCAGGAGGGTTCCAAGATGTTGGAGATTCATCTGGAGATTTGGGGCGGTTGAGAGTTCAAGATGTTGGAGAGGGTAGCGTAAAGATCAGGTGCATGAACTTATTTTCTGAATTTGTTTTTATAATTCAAGATATTCGAGAGGTTTAATCTTAGGGAATTAATTTTTTTTTTTTTTGATAATAGTTGAGAGGAGTATTGAGAACTTAAATACTATAGTTTGACTTACAATTATCAGCTTCAGCCTTTTGAGGAATGGTTTTGTAAAATTTTTAAGGATATGTTGGTCTGGTTATGGCTAAATTTGATTGTTTGTGTCTAAGTATTTTAAAGTGGCTATTTGTGCTCAATCAGATACGCTATTTTGAGGAAGTTGTTTTAATTTTATGAAATTGTAGATGAGGGATCTGATAAATTACAGTGGAGATTTATGATGATTTTATGGAAAGATTTGAGAGTCTGATGGTATATTCTTATTTTGCTTCTTGCTACTGATACTGTCCATGGCAGCTTGTTTGCAGGCTTTATGAAGGAAGAATAGCTCAAGGTTCACTAAGAGGGACTTCGGTTATGTTTAAGGTGTGTTTATTTATTTATCTATATAAATAATTCCATTTGATAAGAAATTGTTAGGATGTCATATGATATGTCATATGATGAGTCTGAAATTTACTTTTGAGCTTACTAGTTAACTTCTTTCTTGTGCAAATCAAAGGCATTATTAACTTTAAATTTTTGAGCATTCTGTATGAGCTTGTTGGGATGTATTAAGGTAGTAGTAAAGCCAAATTTTCTTGTTACCCTAATGTCAATTCAGTTAATTTCCTTTTAGAGTTATTATTATTATGAATATATATATTTTTTAAATTGAACATAAACTTTTTTATCAATGAAGGTTTATCCTGGACAACGTGCTGGTGGTATTGAAGCCGATATGATGGCTGCCAATGAACTCAATGCTCATTCTTTTCTCCAGGTAGGATCAAATGATGAATTATTCTTTACCTGTTATAATGTTGTTAGTATGAAGGGTTGAATGATTTCATTGATTTATCTATTTAATGTGCCGATGGATTATGGGTCTGATAATATATCCTCTTCTTGTACATATTGAGTGAATAATAAATCATGGGTTTAATCTCATTGTGGTGCAAAGCATTCTTGTGAGGAAAAAAAGAAAAGAGAAAAAGAAAATTGATCTCTTTGATGCACATATTATGCAGAGCAGTTCAAAAGGTCTCAGTCAGAATCTTGTGGTGCTTGTTGGTGGGTTTGAGACAAAAACTGGGGAGCAGGTCTGTTAATATCAAATGTGAACTATTAATGCGTAGAGCATCTTGGCAATTCTTTAAATAAATGCGAACTAAACTGAATTGATTTTGTGCAGTGGCTTGCTTTTCGTAATGATGGGAAGTATAGTGCAGCAGACTATGCAAAACTTACGAGTGAAAAAATATCAAAGAGTCGTTCTATTAGTGAAGAATCTTGGAATAGTTTTGAACACGAGCAGAGAATTAAACAAAGAAGATATTTTGTCGTTAAACTTTTTCAGGGTGCAATGACTGGTCTAGCCTACATGCATAACCATGACAGATTACACCAGAGTCTAGGACCAGCTTCTGTTGTTCTGAAGTACGTTGTTGTATCATTTTTTCTTCTTAAATATCATTTTCAGAACACCTAATGAATTTTTATGTAAAACTTTGCTTGATCAATGGCAGTACGCTAGTAGAAAGAGATGCTGCTTACTTAGTTCCACGACTTCGAGATCTGGCCTTCTCTGTCGATATTAGGTACTAGTACTTTCTTTTCTCCTTGATGCATTTAACTTAGGAACATAGTGTTTAACTTAAGATAGAGAAAATATCTTCTGTGCATATTTATTGCAAAAGTGGCAAAATTAAGTGGTTTATATTCTTCTTGTTGTAATATCTTTTAATATTGATGCACTGAAGGGTGCATTGCCTAGGATTACATCTAGGATTCATGCTTGAAAGAATGGTGGCAAAGTTACCTATAAAATTCCAAGCAAATGCAAGTTATGGCTAGCACCTAAAACCACCAAAATCACCACCAACTTTGCTCCTTTTTGGATATGTTGATCTTCTAATGGATTAGATCTTTTTCCCACCTTTGAATCACTTGTTTGTGCTAGCAAGATGGCTTGAAAATTGAAAGCAAGATCAAGCAAGAGGAAGAGCAACCAATTTCGTGCAAGAGAGATGGTGAAAGAGAATAGTGCAATTCAACTTGCATACTTGGCATTTAAATAGCTAGTTAGGTAGCCCATGTATATCTATTGGTAAATATCACATCAAAACCTCCAAGAATTCATGTGTTTTTAAGTAATCCAATCTCTAATATAAATGGGCTAATGAGCTTGGGCTTAATGCAATTTAAATATAATTTAAATGCATTCACAATTGGGCTTTAAAACAAAATAAAACCTAAGGCCCAAAATTACATTATTTCCAAAATACATGTAACTTGGCCATTTCAAGCCTAAATTGAAATCCGATTTCAACACAAACAATTGTCGATGCATGCCTCGTGGGGAGTGCTAATATATACAAGCCTACAGCTAAAATGGCGACTCTTGACCCGTTTCCAACTCGTAGGTCAATCTCCCCGGACGCGATCCATCTGTGAATTGTAGTCCCTGTACATCAGTACAAATGTGAGTAACATATTCGGTATCAAATATCCAAGATGAATTACTACCTGATGTGAGATTAATCTCAATAACAAACATACCTGAAGCTGGTGCCTTGCCCTGYTTTTTGTCTTTCAGGTTTGCCTTGTACTTACGGTAGTCACGCTTCCAGTGACCCTGTTTGTTACAATATAAGCAGATATCCTGAGAATGGTCTGCTGCAGTCTTCCTTGAAGATGCTTGCCCTTTCTTTTTCCGGACGCCTCCAGAAGGGCCAGTCGGGGCTTTCTTTTTCTTTTCCTTTGACTTTCCCTTCCTAGAGGACTGAGTCAAATGTGACTCGTGTCTCCTTCCCTTATTTGTCTCGGGCTCAGCTTCTTCAAGCATTGATAACAACTCTTCAAGAGTTTGGTTCTGTGGTATAATGTTATAGTTTATGATGAAGCTAGCCCAGTTCTCGGGAAGAGAATGGAGAAATGAAATCGGCAAAAGAGAAATTAAGGCATATTTTGAACATGTCATCCGAAATGGCATTAGTGGAGAAAATTGGATTTTTCTTCACATCAAGCATAGGCAAAAATCATATATTAGATATGTTAATTTGGAATTAAATTTGTGTTGAAATTGGATTTCAATTTGAGCTTGAAATGACCAAGTTACATGTATTTTGGAAATAATGTAATTTTGGGCCTTAGGCTTTATTTTGTTTTAAAGCCCAATTGTGAATGCATTTAAATTATATTTAAATTGTATTAAGCCCAAGCCCATTAGCCCATTTATATTAGAGATTGGATTACTTAAAAACACATGAATTCTTGGAGGTTTTATATGATATTTGTCAATGGATATACATGGGCTACCTAACTAGCTATTTAAATGCCAAGTGTGCAAGTTGAATTGCACTATTCTCTTTCACCATCTCTCTTGCACGAAATTGGTTGCTCTTCCTCTTGCTTGATCTTGCTTAGTAATGCTGAAAAATAAATAAATAAATAAAATGCGCAAATAACATTAAAACAAAATTGTAAATTTTAATGTTATCTCTCACTATTTTCTTCGAGTCTCCAACCGTCTATAGAGTACTTGAGAAACCTAGTCTCCTAGTGGGCTAAGACCGATAACCTGTGTGACATTATCTCCGTTTGTCCGGAGTGACATGTCCCGTCTTAACATTACACCCACTCCTAAATGGTTTACGGCGTACCTGATCACAAGCGTTTATGTAATCCGTTTAAGGACTATTACGACAAGCATCAAAGTGCACCGATCCTCATATGAGATGGTCATGTGAGTCTCAGGTCTGAAGATTACTTAAACCTACCCTGGATGGACCTCCCATAGACACGTAGACAAACTTCCAATGGGATTCTGAGTGGGTCTAGTCCAGTGGATCTATTCCCGTTCTAAACGACGAATAGAGTTCCTTTATTGTACTTGCTTAAATATCCAATATTTAAATGTATGAGATTCATGTCATTATGCTTCCATAATGCGCACAAGTACAATACTAGCCTAACCACTTTATCGATGCCTGTCTCGATAATGCTTTGGCTAGGGACGGTTTTATGATTAAATCTTAAATGATTTAATTATGTCCCACATCTATATTAATCCGATTCTAATCATAATGACTTTTATCATTTCACAACTAAGTATGTAATCAAATTACACAAAATGATAAGAGGTGCAATTTTTTTTATTACATAAATCATAATGTATATTTATAAATACAATATTTGTGTACAAATGTGATGCTCTAGGACACAAATTACCAACATTCACATCCCAACAGTCACCATCGTTATATTTTATTTTGTGGATCTAATAAATTTCTCTGCTCATATGTTCCAATATAATGAAGTCTGTAAATGTTGGGATTATTATCCCTCAATTTTTAAAGTAAAAAGGTAATGATTTAATGAAAATGAACAAAGATGTCCAACAAACAAATGGAGTGTCACTTTTTCCATTTTCAAGGAGAAGTTTCAACCAAGAGGTTCATGGTGTAACTCTCTTTTCTGCGACCTGTTTAGGATATTATATTTTACAACTTTACTCACCCAGGTCCCCAATTTAAGACTTAGCAAACATGTGAAAGAGGTTCGGATTTTTTGAGTTTCAAAAAATTGATTTGTTCATTATTTAATTATTTTCAAAGAACCTTAGGCAAAGCAATCCCTGATGGATTGTACATAAGCAAATGGAATGTCGTATGTTGTAAAACTGTTGGGGTATCTGTGGGGTGGCTATGTGTGTGTAACTAGTTGCTCAGGCTGTTGGTTCTGTAAATGGTTGTCTCAGTGACCACCGACTTAAGAAGTTGCAAAATCATGCTTTTTTGATAAACAATAGCACAACATGTTACTTATATTTAGAAAGACATATTAAGATATATGAGAATGAGGTATGACAGTCTACAATTCATTTAAAAAGAAGTTGCTCCCAATTTCTATAAAACTTAAGTGAATTTATTCCTAAATGATATCACAGGAGGGATATAAAGGAAAAATTTAGAAAAATGTTTACTTCCTAGGTTTTTTATATATAAGATGATGTTTTGGAAAAAAGAAAAAGCCAAAATCTTACAAAACCTGTGAGCTATGTCATTTATTGTCCTATAGTTTTGAATAATGAAGGCAACCATTAACTAGTTCAATGTTATTGAATAGTAGTTAAATCTGAAGATGATGGATATTCAATCTATAAGCGTTAGGGCACTGCAAAAGTGATGGTTAATATGATTAGTACTGCTGCTGCCTGTTTACCTTCTGGAGAATCAAGGGATGTTAATATAGGTTTAGCATTATGCTTTCATTTCTTAGCTCAATGCTTTTTATTTCACAGCATCAGATTTGTTTCTGTCATTAGTTGGAAATCTATCTTTTTTTCATCAAAGATAAAGCATTGTGTTATATTGATTAACGATAATTACAGGTTTAATATCTCTATAACAATTTTATATTCATTAACGTGTCCTACCAGGATTCAGAATTTAGATGAAAATCCTGGAATATTATCTGAAGGACTATGGAGAAGAGCAGCTGCTGCTGGTGCCTTCACACCTATTGAGAAAAGGGCCTTTGGAATTGCAGATGACATGTAACTAATTAAACTTTGGATTGTATTTCATCACCTGGGTCTTTCAGATTTCTATATTATTAACCAAGTTTCTTTATGTCCTCATGCAGATACGAAGCTGGACTTCTTTTTGCATACTTGGCTTTTGTTACATTTTGTGAAGCAAACATCATGGATAGCCTTTCTTTGCAAGTAAGCTTCATTTCTATACCTTTCCTCTATTTTGTCTCGTCTTTTGTCTTTCTTAGACATTATAATTCTCCTTTTTTTTTTAATAAAAAAAACTGATTTTGATCATACATATGATATGAATTTGAGGCAAAAACAGAAAATGAAAATAGTGATATAAAATCCTTATCCCTGAAATTGCAGAGGCTTTTGGAAAGCACTTTTCGACTTGATCTTCAAGCTACAAGAGAGTAAGACTTTTAGACATTGTTATGCTTATCATGAGTACAGATTGTCCCACTAGTCATTTTATAAATATGATGATTACAAGTTTGTTCAGGCACAAAGACTTTTAGACTCCATTTGTTAACTTCATATTTTTTTGACTTTGGCATCATGCTTTATTATTGAGTCTTAGTTTTATTGAGTTGACTCAATGAAATAATATACTCTTTCCATTAATTCAGTGGCAAGAGCTCTCATAAAATTAAGTGAAAAATATTGGGTTCTTACTATAGAATATATAGAATCTTTTTACTGTATGTTGGGTTGCTCCCTCCTCAAACATTTGAGCTGTTTGCATTGGCTTTGTTTCCAGCTCCTCTAATAGATTAACCAAAGCGATTTTTTTATTTTTCATAAGCTAGTTGAGCCTCATGTGCTTTGTATAGAACTTTAACATGATATGATTGGTAGACTTGCATAAACATGTGCACATAAATTAAGTTCAATTGACTACAATATCTTGGAGAAATTACATTATAAATGGTTGAATGAAAAGATCCTGAATCTTCTATATTAAACAATTTACTCATTTATCTCCATATGTAAGTGTTTGTAAACATTATTGTATACTTTGCGTAGAATGATCTTACTATTTTGTCTTTATTGCTGGTAATTCTGAAGACATATTTAACAGTTCAATACCCCTCCTCAACCTCTATGGGTAGAATTCTTCATCCCACTCTAACGATGTATTGTTGGGTCACTGTACATGTTCAAGTGATGAACTCCAAACTTCTTCTGAGCCATTTACTGAACTTCACTTAATATCTCAGATCATGGCTTACAGCTAGTAGTATGGTCCCTGCCTCATTTTTACTTTTCTTAGAACACCTTTTAGCCATTATTCTGAAATTTTAATATCTGTGCTTGTTTAGACTACTGTGACAATTCTGATGATCCCAATAGTTGGGAAGTTACCAAGACTTCTTATCAGCCATAGTACTTATATCTTGCTCAGGGGCTTCTTGTTTAATATTCTGACTTATGGTCATTGGTTCTTATAGTTCTTAAGGCTCTTCTTTTTCTTTTAAATTGAGCAGGTATTGTTTAGCAGATGATCGCTTGCTAGAAGCCGTTAAGTTTTTGGATCTTGGTGATGGGGCTGGTTGGGAGTTACTTCAGGTGACTTACTACTTGGATCTTTGGGGATGAGTACAATTTTTTGCCATATGATTTTATCTAAATCAATCCTTCTATAAATGGAGGAAGACAATCACTGGAAATAACATACATCTAAATTCCTCGTATTTCTTTAGCCCATTTTGAATGTTTAACAACTAGAATATTTTAGCAAAATTGGTGTTCCTAACCCAAGTGGTTCCTCAGGGCCATGTCAGAATGCTGATTCTGCCATCTGCCCTTCCTTTTTGATTATCCAAAGGGGCCAAGTCAGATTATTTTATTTCTATATGCAATTGTTGTTTGATGGAACCTCACTTATGGGATCTTTCAAATTGACTTGATTATCGCCAATGTGCTTGATTTCATTGTTGTTTTATCCACTCTGGTAGTATTTCTGAAATCTGGCTTTTCAAGGTTCATACATGTGGTTTATATTTCCTCTCTCACTTTTCCAATTTTGTGATATGCAAAAATTTTCGAAGCTTGTGCTCCAATTTTGGTTTCTCCAGTATGCCAAGGTTCTTCATTATCCATCACTGTACCTTTTAGTGGACTTACACCCACCATTTGGAGCCAGTTCACTGCTACTAACTTGATTACGTTACATGTTTTTGTATTTCTAAAAGCTGATTTTCCTCTATTTCTCATCCATCACTTGCATTTTCTCCCGTGACATTACCATTTCCATGCAGGCAATGCTGAATCCGGACTTCCGGAAACGGCCAATTGCAGAAGCAGTGGCCAATCATCGATTTATGAGTAGTGCTGTTCTTTGAGGTCCCAAGAACTGTGGAGAATTCTGTGAATAGAAAATTTTGGAGTCAGCATGTAGGCTTACTCATGCCATTTAAGGAATTAAAAAGAAAAGAAAAGTTACATTGTATCATATTCAAATGTTTTAACTATTGGATGAGAATAAAAATGTAGTGAAATGTTATTTGATTCCCATTCCGATTTAAGTTTTGGTTCCACAAATGAAATTTTGAATTTTTATAATATGAAAAAAGAAGAAGATATCATGATTTAGAAAGTAGAAAGTATTTAACAATTAGTTTCCTGTCATTCTCCATCATCGAAATTTGAAACAACGATTATATATATATATATATTTGAATAATTTCTTATATGGAATTTGTAAATTATTCTAAGATTTGCTTAAATTCTAGATTAAAAATCAAATTTGATTTTTTTTTTCAATTGAAAATTAACCACCAATAGAGGGAAGATTTATGAAATAAAAGAAAATAATAACTATTAAAGTTTGATATGTGTTTAAAAAAAAAAATCTAACTTGATCTTTTATTAGACAAAATACAATTAAGGGTCAGGTTATTCTCTACACTACGCGCGGTATTAATTAATTTTCTATCTAAAAATTTGATCTTTCACTTAAAGTATTTTTATAATTTAAAAAGAATTACATTCAACATATAAACATGTAATGCAATTAAACCAAATATCAATCTGACTAATTAAGAAATGATTAGAGACATTTAATTTTTGGGATTATTGATAATATTAATTCGTTATATAAAAATTAATTATAAAAAAATGAATTTAATGAATATACTATTATGTCCCTACAGAACTTCTCCACTCGAAAGTCTCAATCTAAAACCATGAAAAATATATTGTTGTTTGCACAGGTCTCGAACACCCAGTTGAAGTAGATTGGAAAAGTCTTGTACAGTGACGGAGAACTCACGCGCACGAAATCTTTGGGTTCCATCCATTTTCGAAATCCAAAGAAAACCCTTTTATACTATCCTTTTCTTCTATCTCTCTACACTTTCTCACTCCTTATAGACACTGAATTGAATTGGTTTCAATTGAATCAAGGTAAGTCCTCTACTTCTCAGCTGATATCTCATCTGGGTATGTGTTTTTTCTTGCTAGATTTCTAGTTTTTGTGAATTATGCGTCACTTGTTCATGTGGATTTCTGTGATKAACATCGGTTTTGGTTTTGTCTGTGATATAAAGGGTTCTCTTTTTCTTTGTGAGTTATGTTCTTTTTCTTTGTGAGTTATGTTTCTCATGCTAAAGTTGAAGTTTTTAGTATGAAGGTTGAGAATTTAGCTTGTTTCTGTGTTTGGATTCTGTGAAAATTGTTCTTTTTAAAATTAAAGAGGTCTTATGAATGATCCTTTTGAAAATTTGCGACTGTTTTTCGGTGTCTTATTGATAACAACTTTGAATTATGTGCTAGTCACACGTTTAGGCATCTATTTTTGTACAAAAACCTTCTAAATGGTAAAGTGCTTCCACCCCGAGGCGAAGCCAAAACAAGTTTTCGGAGGAAGAATCATCTGATTGATAATGTGAAGTTTCGTTGTGAAAGATGCTTTAATGATAGATAAGATAGTAAGAAACCAAGTAGAGAAATATGATTTTACTTGGGAATTCGTACGTCATATGTCAATGGATTTTGATTAAACTTCACCTGAGCACATTACTTGTGGTTTATTTGCGGCGATTCTGGGTTGATGGGAGTTGATGAGTGATGGAGGAAAAATTTTCGGATTTAGACTAAGGGGCTGTTAAGGTTTAAAATGTTTTTGCTTGTAATGGTATTAGAGTTACTTCATTTTGATGACAAGAAAGAAAGAGAAGCATCAACTACAAGAAAATAAAGAAACAGAAGCAGAAGAAAGGTAGTCACTAGCTTTCAAGTTTTAACACTTGCCTTCTAATCTTCTGGAATTGGGGGAAGACTGATATATTTTTAGGTGCCGGGAATTTCTTAATTTTATGTTAGATTAGAAACTGTAAGGTCTAGTGACATAGACTAAAGACCAAACTAAATGCCACGTGTATAACTAATTTCATATGCTGGGGCAAGATGCTGCTACAGTTTATTCTTGTGATTCTGGATGTTGGAAACTACCCTGGACATTGTTAACATTAGCATATATAAAACCAAAACCAAAACCAAACATAATGTCAATATAGATAAACGTTAAAACATAGCTCTATGTCTATTAGACTGGGCTGTTGAGGATCTTAAATGGACCCTACATCGAAATAAAACCACTTAGGAGGCATAAAAATATAAAAAATCAAGCAGCTGCAACTTTTTTGGCGTTTGTACCTGCAGGCTGTATAAGAATTCTTTGCTTGTGTAATACCCCAGAATTTATAAGGAAGATTTTTCTAGAATTTATTTCTTGTGTTATAGGAAATTTTGACTGTACTTGGAAAATGGTATTTGGTGACTTCTATAAACATATGAAATTCATATTGGATTGGAAGATATACAGAGTTATATTCCAAATCAAAGTGGGATAAAGAAATTATGGATTTCAAATTCTAGTATGCTTAGGATTACTCAAGATTAATATTTACAAATAATTTTAGCATAATATTTATCATAGGGCTTTAAAGTTTATTGTGAGAGTGCTTTTCAAGAGTCCTCAAGAGATCTAAGTAGACAAATGAGATGAAAAAGGTATGTATCGATTGTTTCTTGGTTTTTGGAATTTAAATTGTTATTTTGAGATTATTGGATTAAGAATAAAGCTTAAATATGTTAATGTTTGGAAACTAGGATATTATAGAGATAAGTTTGTGACAATAGACAATTTTGAATTTTATATGTATGTTTTGTCTTTGATTTTGATGCCGATATTTTTATTTGTTAAAGACCACATCTTAAGTTTATTTTGGAAGTTGTTTCATTTAAAAAGTTTAGTACTTAATTTTTGGTGAATTTTCAAAGTTACCTCCAAGATCTTGACTTTTTCAGTTTTCAGCAGGATGTTAGAATTACAAAAATTTATTTGACAAAGCTAAATTTTCTGAAAAGTTATGAATTTTTGTGCAGTGATTTTATAACATTTTATTCGGAGTTTAAATCTTTGTGATTAAGAGAATTCCTTATATATGTTTGAACCAAGGGACATCAGTTTTGGAAACTATCTGGCAGAATTAATCAACCTTGAAATGAAAATTGTTTTGGAGTTCTTTTTAAATCCAAAATGGTTAAACTATTTTTGGTGGCTCAATGTTTATGTTGCAATGTGTCGCTGTTATATTCTGGGTTACTTCAATGAGAAGAATTTGTTAAAAAATTGGAAAAAAGAGCTTACTTGTTAAAAAATGGTATCAATGAGATTGAAGTTATGAAATTTAAGGATTTAAGTAGGTTATAAGATGAAATTGATCATAAAGAACCTTAGAGATTTAAGTTTGATTATAAATGGATATGAAGATATTCATACGAAGTTTATTTTTTTGATGATAATACTATCATTTGCTGTCTGTATTCTCAATAGTCATTTCACCTTTTAGGATTTGTTCTGGTTGATATCTGTATTTTTTTGATGATTTTGGTTATAGGTGAACTAATTCTGTTCATTGACTCGTGCAGACCACGTACCAAAAATGATCTCTGGGAGTGGATAATTTGACTTGCCTTATGTTTTATAAAGGAAAGATTCAGTTGAAGTAGTGGTAAGATTTTCTGAACAAACATTTGCTTGCTAACTAAGATAATCCAGCAAACAGAATTAAACTTTGTACAATAATTGACAATGAGTTGCTTCATTCCATATATAGATTATACTTGGGAGAGGCACCTGATAGTAAACGTTCACCTCTCACATTTAGTTCAATAATCCACAAAGCTATGAAGTATTTTATTGCCTTATTACATGCACAACTATATGATTAGAATCTCTTTCATGTTAGCTGTAATTTGATGATGAAATGCTTCTTTATTTGCTGGAGTTATGTACTGAAAAATTTGTTGCTTTCTTAAAAAGAAAATAAAAAATAGAAAATAGAAGATATTCTTGCATTATATTATAGAAAATTTTCTTTGACTTTTCTCTCTTGTAGTGGAATGAAGTGTACATGACCTGAAGCCTTATTTAGCTAATTAATTTCAAGTAGGTAGTCCTGAATTTTTCTTGGGTCATTGTGTAATTAAGTATTGCAAAGCATTTATCATTTGGAGACAACCTATTATGTATGTGAAACTACTTGAAATTTGTCCAAATCGGGAAACATTGCTGTGGCACCTCTTCTCTTTCATATTTAATGCCTCTGAGCGTGGCCACTTTCTGTTTCTGATTGTTTAGGGCTTTTCAGGCTGTGTGGTTGGATGCATGGTGTTGTAATTCTAGTGAAAAGCAAAATTCATTTTCCAGTTTTTAGCTACTACTGCATGGCGGCTGTGGCTGATGTGGCATAAATGGGAGGAGAAGTTCATGTACATTTTCTCCAAACATATCTCATCTTTGTTGGGGATTAAGAATAAAATTCTCAATGGTAAACCCAAAAGTTGGCAATCCAACGATATGCTATAGGCCCATACGACCCTCGGATTTATTGATTTTGGAGCAACTCCATTCTGATGCATTTCCTATCAGGTAGATAACCTCATCTGATGCTTTCATGTTGGTTCTGAAAGTATATAAGTCGCATTTTCAAGAAAAAGATTTAATCCTTTCAGGTATGAGTCTGAGTTTTTTCAGAATGTTGTGAATGCACGTGATATTGTGTCCTGGGGAGCTGTTGATCGCAGTCAACCTGATGGTCACAGTGATGAACTTATTGGATTTGTTACTGCACGGATTGTGATGACGAAAGAAAGTGAGGTAGGTCATTGTTGTGTATAAGAGTTGAGTTGCATTAGACCTGGACCTAATTTATGGGTTCTTAATATCAGTTGCTGAATACTAGCCATGGATCATGTGATGTAGCACTACTTGATATGCCCAATCCCAAGAGGTTTTTTTGATATGTGGTTGAATAATTTGGAAATCTGATTTCAAATCCCTAGTGACAATTTCTAAGGATATCTTTTACAATTGAAACTTCCCAGTGAATTAGACTTGTAACCTTATACTGTTGGCACACGGGCATATTATTCTTAATATATGATGCTCTTATTAAGAAGCTCTTATTAGGCAAATGAAATTCAAGTTTGTGCTATTAGGTGAGGTAGCCTAGCCAAATTATTAGTCTTGCCTATTGCAGCATACGCTAATTCTTTCTCCTTTGCAAGCTGGACACACTTCTTAACCACATGGGTAACCAAGCATGTAGACATAAATAAACATGACTTTGATACCATGTTGGGTATCCAAAAGCTTAGGTTATTGAGTGAGTGTTCGATTAAAAGGAACTATAATGGATCTTAAATCTTGCTGAGATCGTGTGCATTTACCATTCTTAATATACAAGTGTAAGCTGGCAAGGTTTGGGTGCACGAATTTTCCTTTCTAATTTGTAATGATTTGAAAGCATAGTTTCTGGTGAAAATTTTCTTCCTGCATTGTTGGAGTTCATTTCAATTAAGATTACCTTGCAGATAGCAGATTTGCTCAGTTATGACTCGTCAAAATCAGATCAAACACTAGTCTACATTCTGACATTGGGAGTAGTGGAAACTTACAGAAATCTTGGAATAGGTAGGAGCTTTCTCATTTGTTATATTTCTTGAAACTGTTGTCATACTATAACCAATAACTTGGTTGATGTCGAATTTACAGCTTCTTCACTTATTCGTGAGGTCATAAAATATTCTTCAAGTATCTCAACATGCCGTGCAGTTTACTTGCATGTCATTTCTTACAACAATCCTGCCATCCATTTGTACAAAAAAATGTCATTCAAGTGTGTACGAAGATTGCATGGTTTTTATTTAATCAATGGCCAGCACTATGATTCATACTTGTTTGTTTACTACGTAAATGGCGGCCGTTCTCCCTGCTCTCCACTGTAAGTACAAAACATGCTTTATTCTTTATCTATTAAGTCATATAATTAACATTTTA
>JANKKB010030073.1:0-44529 GCA_026225775.1 Bursera palmeri | reverse complement strand
AGTTTTTAGGTATGATGGAGTTGGTGGAGGCAAAAGCTTTTAGGGCGGTAGAGCTGGTGGCGTAGATGGATTCTCGGGGTGGTTGAGGTAAGTCATTTGGGGGTGGCTATGTCTGTGCATGGTGGAGGCAGCCCGCTCTTGGGTGGAGGTGGGTTTTGGTTGATCTTTTTTAAGAAAAATATTATTTTTTAGTATCTTAGGATTTTTATCCAGTTCTAGGGGTAAATAAGTATTTAAGTTCTTACAGAGTAGTCAAACTCACTTTTGTTCAGGGGAACTGTTAGCCGGGGGTCTAATTTATGGATTTTGTAAAAGACAAGGGTGGAGATTGATATGATTTTGAAAAAATATCTCCAAGTTGATGTTTTTCAAAAACGTAAGGATACTCATAGTTACCCGTTTAGAAATCCATCAGGCAGTTACTTCACTCTTAATTTTTTTTTATTTAATTTTCTAAATTAGTAAATATTTTAGTGTAACTCTAACAATTTATTTTCATCGGTCTTAAGATGCCAATAGAAAAATAGATGGTAATATTTCCTTGCCAAAATACTATAAAAATAAGTTTGCATTTTTTCGGTGGCATCAACAATATTAAGGAACCAGATATTGGGTACTTTGAATACCTTAAAAAATATATATATATATTATGTTTGGTCAATAAAAAAAGAAAGGGTAGATTTGGGGTGGCTGGCATTACCATAAAAAAGCCCAATAAAAATTGGGTAACTTCGAATCTTTGACAAGAATACTGAAAAAATTTTGGTGTAAAGAACTGAGGAAGCCATGTGAGACGATTGCCAAAGTTGCACTTGCCATGTAGTTGAGCTCACAGGGTGGCTTGATTGGAATTGGAGAGTTGGACCATTATCTGGTCAATTTTTGTTCTTATTTTGATAGAAAATTTATTCTCCAGAGCCACACAAACAACACTCGTAAAAAAATTAAGAAAAATTGCTCACTCAGTAGGGAAACGTGACACGTATACCCTCCTCATCGGCTAGAAATCACAGTCGAGTCCCACTGCTCTGGTCCCATTAATTACCTTTTTTTTTTTTGACAAAATTTTGTCATCCACCCAATTATTTAATTATCCACTAGTTAAAAAGTACCTATCATTTTTGGATCCTAAAATGTATTGGTACATGAATTTTACTTTTATTTAAAAAGAATTTCCATTTATGGTTGATGTTAAATATTAATAATAATATAAAAAAATTTAAAAATAAATAAATAAATAATATATGAATAAAAAATATTTTTTTGAAAACATAAATAATATGACCTAAATACTTGTCCTAGCTTATATAGGTTTCAGCTTTCAATAACTGTAGAAGCTATCAAATGAGCATGGATTTTATGAATGAAATAAAATGAGTAATTCTATATATTAAATTAATTTGTATAATTAACTCTATACAATTTCATATATATAATCTTATTAGATGATAAATTATTATAATTTTTTTAGATTTTTTTAAAATTATGATTGTTTATTACTCAAGTAATAAAATTTAGACGTGTGAATTTTAGAACAGTAATTATATATATAATATTATTCTTTCCAAGTTATAAAAAATTAGTTGGGGTATTTGCCAAGATTAAGATACAAAATTTTGATACGACACAGAATTTGTATATTAGGGTTAACCTTAATGGTGTTTCTATTATATTACCTATTTAAAAATCATATCATTTTAGTGTATAAGTTTTTGACATAAATAATAAATGGACCATTTTAGTATTAAACAAAATTTTATTACACCTTACCTTGACATAACAGTCTAACATGAATTATCATCCCTAATTGAGTTAGTATTATTTAAAAGTAAAATATTTTATTCTAAGATTATTTAACATGAAAATTTGAAATAAATTTGGGAAATATTTCAATCGTTTTTAATGCAAAATCGATTTTTTTTTTTTTGGTTATGAAAGCTAAAAGATGATAGGTGGTCCTTTTGAAACCGATAAGAGAAGGAAACGTTTTAGAAGAATATTGTAAATTCGTAGAAGGAGCGACGTTCGCAATCATACCAAAAATTTTGAACGAAATTTGAGAGAATCACGAAAAATAAGCATACCCACCGAACCAGTGACCCATAATTCCACGTCCGGTAACCGGAGGCCCTGCCACAATTGGCTAAACGTAAACGACACCGCTTTCGGTCTTGACTCTTCTTCTATAAGTTCTCATATTGAATTTTAGTTTCAAAACCTGAGATTCCCGTCCTCTGCTGGCATTCGAATTCGAACAAGAGAAAGAAAAAACCAAAACCAAAAACAAAAATGGAAGCTCAAAAACCCACCAAAAATGGCGCCGAAGCCCATCCCGCCATTAACAAAGTCTCAGTCCTCAATTGTATCGATCTCTCCAGCCCTGACATTCAGAAATCCGTTTCTCTGCTCAAACAGGTCCTCTCCTACTGTTCAATTCATATAAAGGAAGCAATACAACAATTTTGTTATTTGTTGTTGAAGTTAATATGTTGGTTCAGGCATGCTTAGATTGTGGATTTTTCTATGTGGTGAATCATGGGATAAGCGAAGAGTTAATGAAGGAGGTGTTCGCTCAAAGCAAGAAGTTCTTTACTTTGCCATTGGATGAAAAAATGAAGCTTTTGAGGAACAAGAAAAACAGGGGCTACACGCCTGTTCTTGATGAGCTTCTTGATCCCGATAATCAAGTTCATGGTTCGTTCTCTTCTGTTTTGTTCTTTCATACTATAGTAATAATAACAATAATTTTTGTTATTAATTTTTTTGGCATTTTGAGTAAAAGTTCTTATTAGTTACTATCATGCGGATTTTTGGTAGTAGGAGACTACAAGGAGGGGTATTATATAGGCGTTGAAGTGCCTGAAGGTGAACCTGAAGCAGAGAGGCCCTTTTATGGCCCAAATGTGTGGCCTGCACCAGGTAGTCAACAAACTGAATTCGCTGACTCAGCCTAAGATAAAGAAAAAATTTCATTAATTTTTTTCTGTCTTTTAGATATTTTGCCTGGATGGAGGGAGACTATGGAGAAATTTCATCGAGAGGCTTTGTAAGTTGACAGCAGTTTATATTACTTTACCTGCATATTTACGCATTTGGGTCAGTTCTCTTTAGAATGATCATTTTTTTTTCCACAAAGGGTCAGTTTTCTTTAGGATGATGATTTGTTTACAGAGGCTTATACACTAAAGGCTATTTACTCTCTGTTTTATGCCTCCAGAGAGGTGGGTAAATCAGTTGCAAGGATAATAGCCCTTGCACTTGATTTGGAGGACGATTTTTTTGATAAGCCAGACATGCTTGGAGAGCCCATTGCTACCTTGCGGCTACTACACTATGGAGGTGACATTCTACATGAGTAATGCTATATATTTAAACTTTGTATCGAAATTGATATAAATACAAAGCTTGTAAGTCTGGTATTATTCATTCTAAATTGCAGACTAAGGAATTCTATCAGGGACTGGCGCCATTGGCTACTAAAGTAACTCTTATATTTCTTTTTGTTTAGGCACTATTTCTGATCCCTTGAAAGGGATTTACGGAGCTGGAGCACATTCAGACTACGGTTTGATTACCCTCTTAGCAACTGATGACGTGTTAGGTCTTCAGGTATGAATAATGGCTTAAACTGTTACTTAATTTCATCTTTTTCATGATTTTTCTGTTATTGAAATTTTTATAATTTCACAGATATGCAAGGATAAGGATGCTAAACCTCAGACATGGGAATATGTAGCACCACTAAAAGGGTGAGTCATTAATCTGTTAGTGCATGTTGGCTTTCTCTTTTACTGGGAGTCAAATCTCAATGTTTCAAATACTTTAACTATAGTTTGACGCATCTCCTAGGTTGACTAAAAGGAGCTATTTTTAGATGCTTCAGAACTCATACTATTACTTAGTTAATTTTAGGTTGTGTTGGACCAGTTATTAGTGGGTATTCACTTACCAATGTCTTGTGAACTTTAAAGAATTACTAACTCAAAATAGAAGTTCTCCATAGGTATTTTGACCTGGTTGGAATTTGCATATTGTGTATCATGGGTTCATATCCTATAATATTGAAAAGAAGAAGAATAAAACACAAGAGTATAAAGTATTGTAATCATCATTATCTTGCTATTTAGTGGAGATATTTTGGTATAAGTAATGCTACACATGCCTAGTGGTATCCCAAATTTCTCATTTCTAGTGATATGTCTTCCTATATGTAGGTTATTTCAAATGCACTCCGTTAATGTTGTTGTGATGTGGTATGATAAACTACATAATGCTAAGAATAATAGATTATGTTGTCAACTTGACATGTATAGCGAAGGATTTTGTATTTTGAGGGTAATGACATAATTTTACTATGGCTTCAGGGCATTTATAGTGAATCTTGGCGATATGTTGGAGCGCTGGAGCAACTGTATATTCAAGTAAAGTACAATACTTGCTAGTAATAATGGTTTAAATTCTTTTGGGAAGGAGCAACAATGATTTATATTATTCTTATTGTTTTCTCTCATACTTTATATGAATGATAAATTTAAAGCTTTGTCATTCAGCTCCCCAAAATTTTTACCAGTAGTTGCATTATTCATAATAGTAATGATTGTAAACTATGTGCATTTCCACAAATATTGTCATGGACACACCATTGCCGACTTTTCCTGGCAGCCTGGCATCCTGACATCCATTATATGACTTGCATTTTTGCTTCGTGTTTTTGCCCAGGTCCACATTGCACAGAGTGTTAGGGAATGGCCAAGAGAGATACTCTGTAAGTCTTCCCGTCTTTTTCCATTTTTTTTGTCCAGCTGTTGGGCCCTTTAGAAACTTTTTGATGATTTATAATTGAACTGTAAAATGTCCCAGAATGTCTTTATAAGATAATATCTTGCAGCCTAAGTTTGTTTGTTCTCTACATGTGTTTCTGCATGAACATCCAATACTTGAACATGGATTTTATTTTCTCGAATTTCAATATATTTATTGCCTTGACCATATAGAGGTAGTTGGGTTCTTGTGTTTACAGAAATAACGATAGCCTTATGTGTTAGCTATTTGAAAAGTAAATTGGGTTCCTGTAACTTAAAAGTTTATTTACTATGTGACTTCTTGTTACTTGCTGAACCAACATTTAGTTTAAGTAATGGGTTAGAACAATGGCAAGTTGAAGTATGACTTTGCCTTCTTTTGAGCACCATTTTGATTGCTTGAATTGCTTAGAAATGGTAAGGGTACCACAGGTGATTGTAGTCAAGAAAAGAAGTTTTTTATTAGTAATAAAAATATTTTATTTTAAGAATTTAGAAAGATTACTTGTTTAAGCTAGATTTATTTTTCCTAGATTAGGTTTTTCTATTTGAGTAAAATTTAAATGAGTTCCTCATGAGTAGATTTTTAGTGATGAATTGTCCTCTCTGTAACTTCTTGCTCTTTAGTTCGTATTTAATTTCCTTTTATCTCTACTTGATAACTATACTTCTTGGTGTTTTCTTAACCCCTTTATTCTCTCTTCTAATATCTATCCTTCTTTCTGTTTACCATCCTACATCAAAAGGACAATGCTAATTTAATAAGATTATCTGCCTGACTATGGATATTTGTTTTTGTGAATCTTACATATATTATTGTTATTTTCACTTCCCTTTTGAGTCCTCTGTCGTGAAGATTGTGTCTCATTTTATTCCTTCTCGGAACAGATTGCTTACTTTGTGGAACCTAGTCACGATTGTCTTGTTGAATGTTTGCCGACCTGCAAGTCGGAGAAAAATCCTCCCAAGTAAGTTGTGATGGCAAAATGTTTTGATTGATTTGACAAAACTTGATTTCTTTCCTCCGTGTGACGGCATTAACTTTCCTTCAAAACTTTACTAAGCATTTTTAGATTGTGTTACTGGGCTAAATGTTCATTTTTGTGGATGCTTTCACTAAACTACTGCATTTGGCAGGTATCCTCCAATCCAATGTGGAGCATACCTGTGCCAGCGCTATAAGGATACTCATGCTGATCTCAGTGTATACAACAAAAACAAAACTTGAGTCCGCCGCCAAGTACCCTAGCAGCAGTGAGAGAAGACTCTTTTAGATAAAGTAAAAATAACACAGAATAAACTACAGGCCCCTTAACTTAATGTGAAAGTGTATTATTCTATAGAATAGAGTTTCATTCCCGAGAAAATCATATCCATTTATTATGTAGAATGCAGAAGAGATGCAAATTATTTGCAAACATTATGCCCTCATGATATATCATTATTTGTCTAATCCAGAAGTAAATGTTATACCTAGTTTTGTGGCATGGATTGTTCCTGAAATATTCCCAAGTCCCAGCACAAGTGTTGAGAAATTTTCTGTTCCTGAAATATTCACAAGTCCCAGAACAGGTGTTGAGAAATTTTCTCCAGCAACAACCAAATGAAGTTAGGGTATGAATTCACATAAAATGAAATTAAAAAAAGATGAAATTATTGCTTTCATAGAAAAGAGCCAAAGAATTTTTTTGGGAATATACTAGAAAATTTGATTTGAAAAATGTAGCCATTAGCAACTTATGCTTATCGTGGTCGACTTTGTTACGTTGGTGGACCCAATCGGGTAGGAGCCTAGGAAGTTTCATCCAACAACCAAGCTTGACTTCACTGCTCAATAGTCGATATATTCCATTTCTTATTCTACTTAGTACTGAACTTTGATTTAAATTTATTAATCGTTGTAGAAAAGAAAGATACCGCATTCCACTTTCTACGTTTCAATGACCCACTGAAAACGTTGCTTTCTTCTTTAACTCCATTGTCTTACTCGAATCATTATCAATCTGTGGTAGGCATTGCATTCGTGTCACCAAATCTGGGGTTTTGTTTGTCACCTTTTGTTCATGATTTTTCAAAAGAATGTAGCATAATAGTCAAGATAATACCAAGATTGAAACCTTTTCTTATTCAGAAATTAAATAAATAAATAAAAACGACTGCCCTCATCACATATAATCAAAAATAAAATACAGTCCTTCCACCTCCACCTGCCGCTAAACTTTTAACAATTTAATTATTTTGTGGCTGTTAAATGAAAAATCATCAATAATGAGGCTGATGGTTATAAAAATACAGCACCGACCAAAAGTATTCCAACTTTAGATGGTGCAAATTCACTCTTGTTTTCTTGTGCTTTAGCTCAACCTCACCCACTTTATTGCAATTGGTCCCTTTCACATATTTGCATAAATTATCTATGAAAAAGATATCTTAATTGCCCTTATTGTACCCGGAAATGCTTTCCAAGCCTAATTGCAACCTTTTGCATCTCTCTTTTAAAAAAATTTCTTTTGGACAGATTGCATTATTAGGTGTTCAATTAATTGCATTAACATGTACTTGCATTATTATATATTCTTATCTTATGCATTTTCTTATTCCTTCTTATCTTTCTCCTGAGGATAAGGTTAGTGTCATGTCGCTCTCTAATTAGTTGTTTCTTTTTTTTGTTCTAAAAAATTATAAATAAACGAAAAACGTTTTTCATTCCTCGAGAAAATACAGATGAGCTACGGATACAACAGAAGTTAGAGCATTTACACAACATACACGCCGTATTAAGTATTCCACATAGTGTAAGGTCAAGAATTGGTTATCAGACAGAGTAGATAACATGTGATGATTGGAACAGCAAGCACCTTCGATTTATTACTGGATAAATACACATAATACACGGTAAGTAAGAGTGCATCAGAATTACTAGCTTCACAACACAGGGATGAGGTCATTAAATTTTTACCACACAACTTATTTTCGCGTAAAGCACAACATATGAAAGGCACAAAGCATTGCTCGGTAGCAGAAAACCAAGCGACACTTTGGCTAACCATTTACCGGTAACTGCGGTAGATGGGAGTATACATGCAACTTTCAGCATACTTTACCAGATTCTGAGGACGGGGGAGACGTGTAGCCAATCCTATAAAGCAAGAAAGGAAAAACCATGTTTCAGATATAAGCAGTTAAGATTTGCGAAAATTATCCACAGCACAAGTCACTCACCCAGTTCATATGCCTTAGCAGCTACATTAGCAGCTATGTTGGCAGAAATTTTTCTGATATTAGAAAATGGTGGGTAGACCAGTCCCTTCTCATAGTTCTCCTCTGTCACTTGCTTAGCCAAGGCTTCCGCTGTTAGTGGAGATAACATGCTAGGCTTAGTCCTTTGCCAACTTCAGAAGCTCAAAAAGTTTTTTATTCTCCAAGTAAAAGCTTTAAACTACGTTAAATTTCAATGTTTATGAATAGATTTGTTGGACTTGCTTGTACAATTAGTCTCTTCCAAAATAATGTATGATTTACCATAATATCTTTTTGAATCTTATCTATAAGAGTCTGTTTAACACCATGAACTTATTATAATTAAGATACTATTTAAGGAAATAGAATGAGAGAGAAAAAGGCAGACTAGTTTACTCAAAAATATAAAAAATTCTATGAATCCTACTTACAGGCTGCCAGAAGCATGTCATCATGCACACGAATTGCTCCAGAGATGACCAAACCCAAACCAAATCCAGGGAAAATGTAAGCATTATTGGCCTGGATTCACAAGGAAAGCAAAAATGTCAGTCCTTGTTCAGCTGATAAAGGAGAAATTCTTACAAATGCAATAAAATCATGATTACAGAAAATGATAACAAATACAAAATAGTAATGAGTATAGACCTGGCCAGGAACAAAAACTTTGCCATTGTATTCGACAGGATCAAAAGGACTTCCACTAGCAAAAATTGCACGACCCTTAAAATAAAAAAAGTGGGAACAAAAATTAAGGTTAGTTTACTTTAATGAAGAAAATGATCAAACACATTTTACCAAGTATCTCTTCAAGTAGGTTGTAACCTGAAAGAACTTGAAAAAAGAATTGTTACTTTTACCTTACTCCATGTGTAAGCTTCTTCAGCTGTACATTCAGACTGCGAGGTTGGGTTGGAAAGAGCCAGGATGAGAGGTTTCTGCCAGTCATTTAGTCACAGCATTGTCAATTTCTTCCACTTAAAATATACTTTTGAATGGAG
The DNA here is from genome assembly GCA_026225775.1 of Bursera palmeri. Lineage (NCBI taxonomy): Eukaryota > Viridiplantae > Streptophyta > Magnoliopsida > Sapindales > Burseraceae > Bursera > Bursera palmeri. The sequence continues at coordinate 35,486 of JANKKB010030073.1, read as the reverse complement.
AACAAAGATGAAGATGGCTTGTAAGTCCATGGAGAGAAAGTGAGTGCAAGAGAGTACCTCATTGAAGGAGGCCATGGCCTCAACCACTTCCTTTGTAAAAGTTCTTCCAACTCCAGATGATCCAACCAAAACTGTTGGTTTTATTGCCTGAGAGGTATGAGAAAATAAGCTAAGGATTCAGAACACTTAGAATTTGAAATTTAAACTTACAAATGATTTTCACACCTTGACAGCATCTAATAGAGTATTGACAGGTTCATGCTCATGAGCCCATGGCTTCTTGAAGTGTTGAAGTGAATTCTTACGAGAGCTGACAATCAGTCCCTGCATGACAAACAAAATATAAATATTGGCATCAAAGGGCTAACATTTTCGCTTGGCAAAGAATCTTGATCTAGCTCTCTACTACCTTTGAGTCTACAAGCCAGATCTTCTTGCGGGCCTCTTCCAAAGGAACTTTTTTCTGCAAAAGGCAGATGTAGATTACTAAATAAATTAAGAATATTGCTTATCAATATATCAAATATTTAGATCCCAATAAAACAGTATCATAAATCCAAGACGATAACACAAGATAATAATAAGTTTATACCTGCTTTGACATCTCAAGGGCTATAAGTTCTGCTATGCCAGTCCCAGCCTGCAATGAAAAGGTAAGAAGTAAGATTAAATGACTTAATTGTTATACAGAGCCGCTGGAAATCGAAGGAATCAGGAAAGATATCACATTGGCTCATATACTGCAATATAAAATAACAGAAATCCAAAGGAAAATTTTTTATTTTTCAAATCATAACAAACAACATTTCCTTTCAAAGTTATATTTGGTAAGTTATATTATACTACGGTTTAGTTCTTATGCATCTTATTAATGAACGGTGTCTTACTTCTCCAGCACCAAGGAACAAGAATTTATGGTCAGCCAGGGAGCCACCAATCAACCTCAGTGCTGCAACTACCCCAGCAAGAACAACTGATGCTGTGCCCTGAAAGAAAAGAAGAAGATAATTTAGAAAAGATCAAAAGCTTCAGAATTGTGTTACTGCTACATCTTACCTGTATATCATCATTGAAGACAAGATGAGTTGTGCCATATTTTGCAAGCAACTCAAAAGCATGGTGGTTGGCAAAGTCTTCAAACTGCAGAATTCGTTTCAGATAACTGGAATCAGAAACACACTAGAATTTCAAGACTCTAAAAGTGAGAAACATAATTCATAGTTAACCTGTACAAGAACTTTTTCTCCATAGTTTTGCTTGACAGCACTCATGAACTCATGTAGAAGTTCAGCATATTCCTGAAAAATAGTAAAAACTACCTCAATACCAAAGACAAATTTGTAGTTCCTCAATACCAAATTTATGACTTAAGGTACAAAGACAGCAAGAAACCTGTCCGGTTGCCCTCCTTTGTCTGAGCCCGATGTAGAAGTCATTCTTCAACAATTCTTCATTGTTCGTACCCACATCAATTGTTACAGGCAAACACTAAAAATAGGCAAAGAGAATTAATTATGACAGGAACAGGGTATGATGCCAACACAATCATGTTTCTTCAATTCTGATAGATGCGTGGGGCAAGATTTGAAACTAATAAGTAGCATCACTTAAACAATGCTAAATTCTAACTTGAGTATATCCTTGAGGCCAATTATAGGAATTCATGAATGTAACAAACAAAACGGGCAGGGATATTTTATCCCAGAAGTGCTTACTGCAGAAGGACGAACTCCTCCAAGTGCCGTATACAAAGCTAATTTCCCAACAGGGATTCCCATTCCCTAAAACATTTCCAGCACGGTCATGTCAAATTCACTCGCTTTTATATCATCATAACTTAAATTGTAAACTTGTTGCAATTGTGTAGTTAAAAGAGAGAGAGAGAGAGAAAAAAAAAAAACCAATATTGTTAACACAACTTACCTGACAACCAAGGTCACCAAGTCCCAAAATCCTCTCACCGTCCGTTACAACAATAACCTGAATACTCCTTTCAGGCCAGTTCTTCAAGACCTCAAGAATTTTCCCCCTGCATAATTATTATAATAAGCAAAACCTTATCCACTAACATGGCAGAACGTAAAAACAGAAAAAAAGTCTCACTTCTCTTTCAAACTTATATATAGACCCTGTGGGCGCCTGAAGATACTTCCATATTTTTGGCAAGCTTCACCAACAGTTGGAGTGTAAACAACTGGGAGTAGTTCCTCAACATTATCAACCAGTAGCTTATAGAACAATCTTTCATTCCTCTCCTGTTAACCAAAAAACGGAACCAACTTACTATTTAGTCCCTGTTTTCCAAGTTGATGGGAGGCAACCAACTTAGTTGTAATGTAGGTAAAGCAGGCACCTGAAGATCCATCATGGCCATATATTTTTGAAGTGGAACTTGATATTGTCGAATATTGTGCATCAATTTCTTCTCCTGATAAGCATAATCTACGTTAACATTGGCCAAAAAAATAGCTAACCTTTATTTAGTAGATATAGGATCAAACTTAAAAGGCCAAAGTCAAAGTGAAGCCATGAACATAAACCTGAAGCTGCTGATTGATAACAATAGGAGGCAAAAGGCCACGCAAGTAGTGGGCATCTCTTTCTTTCTCGGTGAAAGCAAGCCCTTTGTTATGGTGTGGATCCCTCAACAAAGAGTACCCACTGCATCACATCCAAAATCAAACATTAAATTCACTATAGAAATCAGAAGAGATCAAAAGCAAGCATAAAAGATAATTAAGAATAATAATAATAATAATAAAAGAACAGAAAAAGGGTGAAAAACAAGGATGAGATTAAACACAATACTAAATAACTATAAATTTATAATAATCATGAACCTTACAACGAACTTAATTAGAATTTTTAATATATATATATATAGAGACATAAGAAATTAAAAAGGGTAATGAGAGTGGATGACCTGGCGACCGAGATAGTCCAGGGAGTGACGAGTTGGTCCTCGGTGGCGCGATCCTCACCGTATACGTCTTCAACGCCCCCACCGACGGTGGATTTGGGGTCCATGTCGAGAACCGAGGCGCCGTCTCTCATCTCCTTCATTGTGCTCTCCATTCTCACCTTACAAAGACTAGCAGAGTAGTGTAAGTTGCTGTTGTTGAGGAAAACAGAGAGTATAAATAAAGAAATATAGAGGAGAAGATGAACATACGGTTGAGAAAGTTCTATGAAAATGGACCGACTCAACTGTAAATAGAAAAATCTATCATTGTTTTACCGACTAAGTTGAAAATGGAGCTCTGCCTGGCCTACACGATGCAACAAAAAAGATAAAAGAGATTAGATGTTTTATATTCCTATTATTCTTTGTTTGGATTAGTGATGTGGGTGGTGATGGGAGGATAAGCACGGATGACTGTTTTGTGTGATCATTGCCGCAAATGGAGACAACAAGGGAGTGGCTGCGCGCCAGAAGTCAATGAGAGTGTTTTTTGTTTTTTTAAATACAAAGAGAGTTTTTCTTTTAAAAAATATTTTTTTAATATATATGATTTATTTTAAAGTAAATAATATATTACTGTATGTCTCCAAATCTTTTGTTTAATACCTGCCAAGTATTATTTATTATATATTTGTATCATTACATCATCTACTAAACAATTATTTATTAAATTATCTACATGATAGTATTAATAATCTTTTATTAAATTATATACACAATATTATACAAATTCAAAATAACAATTTGAGATAGAAGAATATTATTAAGTACATTCTTTAATTTCTTCCCAACTACAAACTGAAGGTATTTTTCTTGTTTCTTTAGTTGAATAATATAAAATAAATATATGTTGTATTATGCATATTTTCTTATCCTAAATAAGATTTATTCACATCATCCAAAAAAAAAAAAAATACTAGAAAAGTAAGTGCTGAAACAAACTTTCAATCTAATTTTTTTTTTTTTAAANTTGTTTCTTTAGTTGAATAATATAAAATAAATATATGTTGTATTATGCATATTTTCTTATCCTAAATAAGATTTATTCATATCATCCAAAAAAAAAAAATACTAGAAAAGTAAGTGCTGAAACAAACTTTCAATCTAATTTTTTTTTTTTTTTTTTAACCAAATCACCATAAGTATAAAAGATAATATAGACGACTTTCTCTATCTGTGCATTTTTTTTCAAAGAATACTCCACGTTTGACGCAGTGACAATTGTGCTTTAGTTTTCTAGTAGATAATAGATAATTAATAAAATTGTGGTTACTAGTCGAAACAATTATTAAAAATAATTAAAATAGAAAAGGCATTTAAAAAATGGGCACAAATTTGACACATGATATATTAACTTTTTTTTTTTTAAATGAATCCTAAAGAATGACAAACCAATAGAGATATTAAACATCAGTTATAATGAAATCTTTTAATTATCTTATCCATTTCTTAAAAGAGTTTTTTAATTTGAATCATTTGTGTAATCATTCATGGATGAATTATCAGATTGTTTACTATTTAATTCTCCCATATTACTGATTTTGAATTATAACTTATTGATTTATATTATTTTAATGAGTTGGATTTTTTTTTTTAACCGATGTTAGGACTTTTTATCCCAGAAAGTAGAAAAGGTGGAAGTAAGGATGATTAACCATTGAAAACATTGTAAGAGTGGACAATCAATATCCATGATGACTACCAGTTCCACCTTTTATATAAATCATCGTAATCAATTTAGGCGGGACTTGCGCGCTCTTTTTAACTTTGAGGGCCCACGCACTTTGGCATGTCAATATCCATTTGGATAATTGCAGAATATACACTCTGCATCCATACGACGCCGCAGCCAATTATTAGAATATATTTTGCTTTTACAATCAAGGCCCCATTAACTTCGGAACCTTACCAGTTAGTCACAATGACGGGTTGTAAGAACTCACTCTTCGTATTTCAGATCTAGGGCTGACATATTTATATAACTTTTTACACGTTATTTGTTACTGGTACCTACGACATATATTTTATATATAAACTTTCGTTCAACCAAAAATCTCCTTGAGAACAGAAGGAACGCAAACCACAGTCCTTTCACCCTGTTTCAGTGCATATAGTTTGCAGAGTGCTGCTCCTGCAACTTTCCAAGCAAAGTTACAACGACCAACTTCCTGGCTCTTGGCATAATCGTAAGTGATGTTATAAATGGCAAGAGCCTCATCATAGATTTCCTGCAGACTTCTTGTGCTGTCTTCAAATTCCTTTGCACCATACAGTATCTAACAACAAAACGACAGGTTACCAAAGTAAATGAAGAACGGGAAGGCAGCTATAGAAGGGATTTCATGTCAACAGGGATTGAAAGTTAAGATAAAAATTGGAGCACAGAAATCACCTGCTTATATTGTTTTATGACTTGATCAGCAGCAGCATCTTTGTCCTCCCGTCCACCCTCCAAGGCCACTCTCATATCTTGCCTATATTTACCATATAGCTCCTTCCATTTTGTCTTGCATGATTCAGGGATTTCGTCGTCATTGAAACAAGGAAGTTTCCAAACTTCTAAACATACATAAGGTGCAAATTTTATAACTCTTACTCACTGCCCCCCTCTTCCCCACACACCATAGAAAAATGTATATCTATCATATGAAACTCACACGCGGCAATTCAATGATTATCATTTACTTAATATTATTAGCATATGATATCTACATCGTCAGTTCTGAGAGAATCTTACCTTTCACAGACCGATTCTCTGCTTCATATGACTTCACTGTATTGTAAATTTTTCCCAGAACGGATCTAGATTCAAAAGAATGTGATTCATCCCTTTCCATGTAACAGGGATACCTATCCGCCTTCAGTTCTTGCGGAACTTCTATCTGTTTTGTGGTAGGGAAACTTGTATTAGTGCTCAAATAGGACCAAGGTTGACCACTAAAACATATCTGTTTTATATACCTTTCTACTACTTTTTTTGGGTGCATCTATAGCATCATAGTAGATATCAATCAAACGGCAAATATTTTGCTTCATAAGAGCTTTCTCAGCTGCATTTTCATCTCCCAGTATCAGAAGCCGATCCATTATTGCTAGCCAACTATCGGCTGCCACACCCATCGCATAACTAAGAATAAGCCAAAAAACACTTCAACTAAGCATTATGGACCATATGGAGATTAATCACAAAGGACGTTATACTCAAATTCTAATGAACATACAGAAAAGCATCACAAAGGATTCCTGCCTCAGCTCCAAAAGAATTTTGTTCAGAAATGGGGAAACCACATCACAGCATTAATTTCTTTTTTCCTCTTCCTTTGGCCCAAGGTATAAGTTCCCAATTTAACTTTCAAAAGGATAATAAACAGGACAGGAATGCTTTTTCGTTTCATGTCAAAACTAAAATAAAATTTAATTTGTTAATTAAGAGAATAAAAAATTCAAGTAGGGGCAAAGGCCACAAAATACTTTACACCGTAGCCATTTACTTCTTCAACCAATCCCATGACAGTTGCATTAGCCAGAATTTCATCATTTCAGTGAAACCAGAATAACTGAAGTACGCAATCAATAGCACACCTTGGGTTAAATCTTGTAGTCAGAAAAAGCTGGAAAAGCTCATCCTCCAATTCTTCAGGAGAAAAGTCAATTGGTCTTTTAGGGGGCTCATTATTTGCTGAAGAAGCAGGTGTCCAAGGTTCACTCCCCTTGAAATGTTTCAAAAGCTGAGAGGAATACAAGAATATGTGCTAGATCTTTTAAATCACCAAATCATATCACTAATAAATCAAATCCAGAATTTAACACAATTTTCAAATGTATGCGGATATTTCTCCAGCAGTGGTATCGATAAGACAGGAAAAAAGCAAATGGGCCAAGCAAAATGCTAAGGAGGACATAAAAGTAAAGAAGATAAAATACATAGGGAGGAATATACGTATCAACATATGTAGAACAATTTTATAAGTATACATAGAAAACAAGAATTTGATACATAAGGAGAGAAAAAGTACCCTAAGGAAAAAGACTAGAGCATACATAGCAACCAGATAATGACGAGGTAAAGGGCTGTTCTGAAGATTACAGAAGTTGAAAGATTTGATAAGATATATGCTCAATCGATGAAAAGTAGTGATATAATTTTCATAAATAGTTGTATAGCTAAATAACATAAAAAGATAGGTACTAAATTTTCAGTAACTTCTTCAAGATCTACAACCAGGTTAGTCCATTTGTCTATCAGCGTGGTATCCAATACAACAAAAGAACATGAGGACAGTTGCAACACCAATAACAAGATATGGGGGATAATTCAGTACTTTGAGTAGAATTAAATGATGTTTTAACATACAAGTAAAAACTGCACCAATATTTAATAGCTCAGAACTTCAAGAGGGAGCATCAAACTATGGTTTCAAAAGAGAGATATATCCTTGTACACATTAAACTTGGAGCAAGAGGTCAAAATAGCAAATTTAAAGTGAAGGGGCAAAACATTCTTCAAATAGTAGTAATTCAATAAATAATTAAATTAAACATGCATAAGAAGAAACTTTTGAAAAATAACTCTAAGTGAACTGAAGACCAACCTCAGGATTTCTTGACACAAAATACATATCACCATCAAAATCTCCCCTGGCCATCTCATCTGCCAAAGACCGTGAGCCATTCGCAGGGAAGAAGATAGCATACTTAGCATTTCCAGTAATTTCTTCTAATTCTTTCACATATGTAGCCTCAAGAACATGTATATCTCCGAAATGTAAACCAGGATTTCTGTACACTATAACCTTTTCCCATGAAACTTGGCCATCTTTCCTATATTTCATGGTCAGGATAAAATAATAAGAATTCTGGAAAACCTTATATATAACCACTTTCTACTTGTTGCAACATAATTAAAACATCGCTTCTTTACTTGCCGAGGTATGGAGCAGCAACCAATGAAATGATATGAACAGAACAGAATGATAAATCAACTGCATTTGATAAATCTAGTAGAAGGAAAAAAAAAAGTGACCTATGAGGAAACACATCAAAAAGGCATCAACTGTAGAAACAAACTTTTTGTTTCTACAGTTGACATTGTACTCCATTTAGTTGGATATGTCCACAGAAAAGTTTGTTTAAGGGGTATTTAGAAACAGCCTCTCCTCTTCTCCTGCTTCGTCCCTTTCAGACAGTTAAAACAAGGGACTAAAAGATTTTGCAACTTTAGACTGCTGAAGACAACCTAAAACAACTAAATTAGACTAGATAAAACATAATGAAACAATTAGAGCCAATATAAGATCCATGGAACTCAAGTCTAGGCAGTACTTTAACCATTGCACCAAAGAATGAGCTATGCAGCCTAGATAACAAAATGACACAAGTGAACAAATAGTCAAAGAAACATCTGGCTTTAATCATACATACAGTATTATGCAAACTTGATCACTCTTCAGGGTTCCAGTGGGGTCGACTGTCCCCATTAAGTAGTAACTGTCAGTAACAGGAAGCTTTCCTCCTTGAAGATTCTTCTTTTCCTCTTTCATTAGTATAGACAGACGATATTGCAAGTATGATTCATCCAGAGGAATCCCAGATAAAATCATTTTTGCTGAATTAAAGTCATCCATCCCACCGTAGTTAAGTGAAACTGCATATGTTGAAAAAAAAACTTAAGCAAAACCATTTGAAGGAGCTGACATAAATTAGGAAGAGATAAAGGACAACAGAAAGGAGTTAATGAGACAAAATGTTATGACATCTAGCTCAATGTTTAAACAGATTGTGGAAGGGAAAATAATTTGCGGGAGAAAAAGAATGCTAAAGAAATCCTTGTAGAATATCAAAATAATATAAAATCTAAGAACGCATAATTAAAATATAAATGCCTCACAGAAGAAAGTTTACTGCAAACCAACACTCTCATCCGCTATCAGGTACCTTTTAGGGCATTTCGTTTGTTGGAGAAGACATCTCGCACATCTGCCAAAGCATTTCTCAAGATATCTTCAAAAAAAATTTCAGGGACTCCTCCAAAGCTAAGCAGTGCAATTAAATTCCTTGAGAAACAAGCATTTCTCGGTTGCTTGCTGGAACATGAAAGTTGCGTCAAAAAAGCAACCCTAAACATATATAGAAACCAAAGAAAACCAGCGGGACATCTCACTCTTCCCAATAAATTCATGCCATCAAAAACAAGACATTAAATAAAAGAAATATCAGAATGATGATTAAAATCTGTCCCCAACCCAAAGGCATGAACAAGAATTAGCCACTGGCATATTATGAAACTTCTGAATTAAACATAGCACAACCTAGAACGGGCCAGGAAGTGTTTTGTTATAGGGGTTAGAAGACTCGATTTGTTTACACCAGCATAGGCCAAGGTTTTCCAATGTTTGTGCTCTACATTTACATGAACTAATTCCAGACTTACTTCTATTTCAATTATAATTCAATGCAACAACATGAATTTGCCTTGGAAGCCAACTTTAGCAATTGAATTTTATGTTTTCCTTGAGAAAGACAGCTCAAAGTTTGGTATTCATTGGACAAATGTATCACTACTGCCTTGAAAATCAAATATGATTGTCATAAGAGTATGCTGTTGTCAACAGATTTATGCGGTAAATTAGGTTCTCTCCTAAACTATGCCCTCTACTCAAAGAAGCTTTGATAAAATCATTTGTTTGCGCAGACCTTCTATCTTGTGCTTTTGCCCCAAGCAACAGGCATGAATCAGGAACTATGTACAAACAAATTTTTTTGCAAGCATATGAAAATCAATAAATGTACCAAATGCTTCACAAAAGTTGAAAGTAATATGAAAGAAATGATAAGTACCTTGTTTTGACTACCTCCAATGAATTACTTGTCTGAGTACCTGACAGATTTGGATCTGCCTCAACTTTAATCATCGAAGGTCTAATCTGAATGGTTCGGGGAGGAAGCTACAAATTTTGGAAATGATAAATTCATATATTTTTAAACTAAAAATACATATCTATTAATAAGATGCAATGAAGAGAAAAGTAATAGGCAAAAAGATTCTGGCTATTCATAACTGTTAACAAGATACTCAGAAACCACTATAATTTACAAATCAAAACAAATGTCAAATACTTTTAATCCTGAAATTATGTGCACAATTAAGTCAATGACATCAAACCTTTAAAAACACAAATATTGGACATCACCAGACATAGAATGAAAGTACTGTCCACACAGGAATTTCAGTCACCAAAAATATTATAGACAGTGGTTAGATCAACAAAAAATCTTCAAGAAAATAACTAACACTAAAACCTACAATTTCCAACTCCTTATCACAAAGTTTAACTGTACAAGGGTCATGTTTAAAATCCTTCTCAAATCAAAACATAAATTCCAGCAAAAATCACATCAGAAGTACCGTCCATTTTTGTTAGTAGATTTTCATTCCAATAAAGATTCAAATTATAAGGTCCATGAATTGTACTGGCTTTCATTTCAATAGATTTCAGTCTTATTTCACAACTTCGGACTTTTTTAATTAAAGCACACGCAAGCTTAGTCAATTTCAAGTTAGCATCGAATTTCTGTTTCTTTAAACACAAATGTGATAATTTCAAATTTTAACTTTGATAATTTATCTTTTAAGGGAAGCAAAACAAAAACAAATAACAAAGAATCAAAAGTTTTGACGAGAAGTTTATATGAGGTTTCCCATTACTGGCCTTCAGACTAGGAAAGGACCAATGATTGCTTTGCAATCAATAGCTTGCTTTTCTTTCAATTCATGATAATGTAGGACAAGACATGATATTTTATTTTTATTTTTATGAATTTCATTAATTTATATATTTTGACTTCCTAAATTAGAAACAAGACTAATTCGAGTTATTTTCCTAATTAATAGTTTTCTTATTTTCATTAGGCTATTATTTTCTGCTTGATTTAGATTACATTCTTATTTCTTAATGAGAATCTATTTCCTACTCATGGTACAATTACACTATAAACAAGTATTTTAGTTATTTTGTTCTCAAAGCTAGATTATTGATTATTTGATCTTTGATAATAAAGATATATTTCCTCCGAATACATCTGATTTTTCTCTCCTTTCTTCTGAATTTTACCCCCTTTCCTCTTCTATATTTCCTCCCCTTTCTTGGTAACCATATTTCCTCACCTTGGTTACTTTTTGCGGCCCTATGCCTGAATTTGTAATATTGCATGCACCTATAATATAGTGCATGTTGGATTTCAATTTTTTATCTTACTTACTCTTTGCTTAGTAACACATGAAACCAACAACTACTCCAAAGTCCAAACCCATCCACTTTTACTGCTTGAACGATCTCCAAGTGCGAATAACTATTAAAAAGTTATTTTGGAACTAAACTCAATCCCTCAGTCAATTACCAATACAAAAAATGGGCCAAAACAATTTTATTTATCTTTTGGATTAGGAAAATGGTATATTATACCTTCTTGTTTACCAGCAGAGTTCCCTTGACAGCAGAACCTCTGTTAAAGAGACGGACCTGCATTAGTAGAGGCTAGAACCAAGGAAAAGAAAACACTAAAATGAGTATTGGACATAACTTATAAAAATCAAATTTATGAAAAATGGGAAGGAGAGCGAGCATCCTAAGTGGAAAAGATATACATACCGGTTCCCCACCGTGAGATTCTGGGTGATCCCCATCGGAGAAATTCCCTCCAAGTTCTTTTTGAGCAGTAAATCTCTGATGACATTCAAAATAATACAAATGAAAGATAAATCATTCGTGCATAAGATTAAGAGATAACAAAGACATAAAACGTCCCACTTATAAGCTAAATTTAGTCGACACGTGTTTACAAAGCTCTATATACTTGTTAGGCTCTTGAACCTAATATTTAAAACATTACGGGCGGTTTCTCAATCAGCACCAAGCAGAAGTTGCATTTAGAACACAACGAAGTCAACAGCAAGACCTTACAAGCTTATCCACAAAATTTAATTGATTCATTCATAAGCAGAATAAATGGATAATAACTCAAAAGATTCCAAAAGCATTTCCAACACAAATACTCATCAAATTTTTATATGGGTTAATATTAGACATTCATTTCAATTTTCATCTATGAGTGATCAGGTAATTAATTTATTAAAAATCAAGCTCCAAACTACAAACCTCGTTGTCATCGTTGTTGCACTTCCCTTTATTGACATTATTTGGGCATTTTAAAGCTAAATCCTCTGAAATAAAACCAGTTCCATCTGTATGTATAAGAACCTTCCCATCTTTATAGATAGCATTACCATCTTTGTCCTGCAATTTGAAAAAAAGAAAAGGAAAAATGTTACGTGTTTTGAGTGAATCAATAGACCTATACTTAAGTTGAAGGAAGGTAAGATAAATTTAAATAAAGAGTTAAACTACACATCATACGAGGCAAGGTATATCGTCTATTTTCTCAATATTGACACTTGCTAAATCAACCTCCAACTTCATTGTCGTGGACAAGATAAGAGAAAGCCTGGAATCCCAACACAGAATGTTAAATTCAATTATTAAGACAATATGCTTAATATTGTCCCTTAAAGGCTCTTCTTAGGAATTACCGAGACATATAGCTGGTCACATTTGAAACAGTGTGAATATGCATAAACAAAGATCTAGCTTCATGGACCGTCTTCCCAGATAAAATATACTGCTGATCTTTATCAACAAATGCATCAGACTCCAAGCGAACAAAATAGCACTTCACAGATGAAGATGTTGGGTCCTTCTTCTTTTCTTCTTTTCCTCCATCTTTAAACACTGATCAGTAACCACATTGAGAGAGTAAAAAAGAAAAATTAGCCAACGATTTTAACAAATTGTTACCAATAAAGCTCACAGATCACTTAAAAGTAAATACGAAATAATAACAACTAAACATCAACATTGACCCCATCAGAGCAGAGAAAAACTCACCAAAAAAGCGGTAGCGACGCAGACCAACAAGGATCCCTTCCCTTGCAATTTTTCTGTACGTAGTATTATCATTAGAACTGCCTGTCACATCTTCTGCAAACTTGACCATCAGAACATTGTCATCTCCCAATTCCCTTTGTAAGTGAGTTCTAGTTTGGTTTACATAAGGGCCCTGATATAAATAAAACAAAAATAAGGATATGTCCAATCTAAATTTTCATAAAAATATATTACTAATAGAAAGATGTTAAACAAGACTTTGTTAATCAATAGTAACATAATCATAAAAGCAGAGGATCTAATGAACACTATATTAGAAGATTATGAATATTAGTCACTGAGATGTTGAAGTTCAGAGAAGCCAAACAGGTTCTTCTCCTGCAAGAAAATAATAAATAAATAAAAACTAGGTTACTGACCTAACGCATGTTACGTGAGCAATAAAGCCCAAGAATGAACTGAAATGTAAGCATCTGAACTGTAAAATTAAAATATAGTCGCAAAACTTAATAATTTGGAATAACCAAGTCTTGTAGACATAAATCTTATATCACAGTCCATCATCACAATTCATAAACCTACATATTAAGCAGAACAGCGCAGAATACAGTTGCTGAGGTAGCTTTATCAATCTCTACACCAACAATTCAAGTTCATTTCTATAAGTGGATTAAAAAACACTTATACTCTCACAGTAGTAGTCATTATACATGAGACTGTATCGCATATATATGATCAAGGAGACATACAGACCTTAAAAATATAACTCCCATCAGGGGAAACATGACAACAGTAGATATGTGTTTTTCCTGAATCCCAGTTAACTGACTGCAAAAGAGAACAAGAAAATAATCAGGCATGTATTGCTTTTAATGCAAGGCAGGATGCACCCATATGAAAGAAGCACACATCAGTGGATGGCAATTAAAGACTTCACAAATTAACCAACAAATTTTCCAGTTTTGCGCACAACATAAAAGGACCGGGATCTAGTTTCTGATAACGCCAAAAGCTGAATGCATCAGAAATCTAATAGATATCAAAAACCATGAATCGTACACAACATCAATCAATAACTCGGCGCTGCAAATGGAGTGCTCCCCGAAGCAACTAAAGATATTAATATATCTACTTCGGTAGGAAAGATAAGACACAGGGCTCCATATGAAAATAATTCACAAGCAAAAGCGTGCCTTTGTTCATCTCGGGCAGAAAAGCCTCCGTTTAATAATATTTCAAAATCCAAATTTAATAATTCGAAAAATATATAAACCTTTTAGCATTTTCTGAAATGTTAAAAAATTATTGTAACGCAGTAATAAGAGTACGATGTAAACCATTCGTCGGTCTTCTGGGTCGATATGATATGTGCCCCACTCTTTCCAAACTTCCAACTCAAATCTAACCATTGGTAGATCTTTCAGTCTCCGAATCTCTTCAGCCGTTATAACTTCTTCGAGCTTCTTCCTACAGAAAGATCAAAACGACAGAGAGGAAAATGTGCTCAAAATTTGAAAACCAGGCACGTGATTAGCCACAACAGTTAAAAGAAAGTGAAGCAAAGCAAACTTACTTTCCAATGTAACTCAATATAAGAAAAGCCTTCCTGAACTCCAGTTCTCCCAACGCCACGTACTGAGGAATCAATGTTCGGTTGTGACTCGAACTCAACAGCGAGTCTCTCACGTGCTCCGGAACCGGAGTCAAAGGAGATTGACTGTGAGTCGCACGCTTGTCTAGTACAACCTCAAAAATTCATCAGCACTCAAGCAAGCAATTAACTTCTAAGCAACTGAGCAAAAAAAAAAAAAGAGGGATTGAAAACCTGGAGAATTCATAAGACGAACGGTGGTGACAGAGCCCCGATTCGGTGACTGAGAAGGTGAACGACAGAGCCGTTTCTGAGGCGACGACCAGTTGTTGTTGCTTCGATTGTTGATCAAATGCATTATGAAGCCGCTAAAAGAAAGACGAATTTTGTCTCCAGCGATTGTACGGAGAATCTCGAGAGCTGCTTCTTCACCTTGAGAGGCGAGTGCTTGCCTCGCCACGGCACCAGGTGGCGGCTGGTTCTGCTCGGTGCAGATTTTGTGTATCAACTGTTCTACAGAAGGCGGAAGAGGAACCTGTTGATTTGAATCGCACATGATTTTTAAACCAAACTCACGAATGCATTTCACAGCTTTTTTCAAATTTTGCAACGAACAAATGATGTGTTTCCCGCTATTTACAGTGGAGCTGACATGTACGGCAGCGCAACAGCTTGCATGCTCCGACTGACACGTGTCGTTTTCTTTTTTCTAAAATGAAAAAATAGATTTAATTTTTAAATTAATTATTCTGAAAGACCTGAGTGAAAGCTTTTGCTACTGGTTACTTGTATTTCTCACTTATCTTGGTCATCGCTCGACGGTGATTCGATGTTTTGGAAACTTTTTGCTTTTTGCCGCGAAACGAGACACCAGTCAGTTCAGTGGCAAATGCATAATAGATTATGAAAATTGTATCATAAATATTCATAATATTAAGTTATAATAAATACAAACACGAGCGCAAAACACGTATTCATAAATTCATAACTTACGTTGAATTTATTAATTTTTTTTCAAAATTGGAAGAAATTTGAAAATTCTTTAAATATTTTCAATTTTTGTGGAAACATATTTAAACTCCAAATTAAACCGACTCCTAGATTTTTCACTTAAAGTTAAAGCGAGAAAGTCTATTAAATATAATAAAATTATAAAAAATATTATTTCCCCTTCTATGGTAAGTTAGCTGATCAGATCTAGTACAATGGAATCTCTAAAGTGGAGATATCATGTGTCAATCAAATCAAAAGCAGAGACATCTTTTCAATAATTCAGTGCTCTTCTTATTTTCGTCACTTTTTATATATTCTCGAGTCCTTGTTATTGATATTTTAATAATAAAAAATTTGTCACTAATCCAACTTTCAATAATTAAAATTTCATATAAATATGTTATCACAAAAATTAGAAAGCAAGTAAAAAAAATGCAAAAGAAAATATCATTTACATTTCTCTTTCGAAATTCATATGAATGATTTGGCAGGTAATTTTGATAACTGGAAGATTAAAAGGTTTGATTTTGATTGATTTATCTTGTAAATTTTACAATTACTAAAATGAAATCCCCCATCTTTTGGTCTTTTGGGTACTCAACTGCGCTCACTATTTGGTTCCATTTAAAAAAGAAAGAAAAAAGTTACTTTGGTCACAAAGCGACAAACGTAGTAAAGTAAAGTGGCTCTTTCCGCATCGGAAAAGAAAGTTTCAGTAGTAATAATTATGCTACTCTGCCAAGAGAAGACAGATTACTGCCGCCTTCACGAGCAAGGTAGGGGACAAAATTAAGCTGCCTTTTATGCGTTTAATTTAATTTCAGATTTGCATTTGGATAATTTCAATATCAAACACTAATCGTATAATTTAATAATAATAATTGAATAAACTTACAAATAAATCTATGCCTATTAACACTTCTAGTTCAGTTGGCATGAAACTAATTTAACAAATCGAAACGGGAGTTTGATTTGTTAAACACTCACGGGTTTGGTTTTGTTAGTTCTATTTCTAGGAGTAAAGGAAAATGTTTTCTTATCAAATCTTTTTATCTTGTTTGGTATGATTAATACTGAAATTGGATTCCTAATAATTCAATTTGTTTAGAGTTTTGACAATCGCATTTCCTTCTTAAATTGGGAGGAAACATAATTTCCTTAAAGAAAAATTATATTCAATTACTAAATTAATTTTATATCTTTTTCCATCGGTGCAACCAACCGGAGAATCTTTTGCGAATAAAATTTACACGGAACTACACAGCGTCGAACAACGATCACCATGGGTTGAGCGGTGACAACCTACGCACCACTCTGGTTGCTACTGGTGAAGGCAAACGGCGTTCGGCCAGCCACTGGTTGTTGCCAAAATTTTAAATTTTTTTTAAACAAATTTGAAAAATAAAATATTAATTATCTATACTATAATTAATTCACAAAAATAACTTATATTTAGTAAATTAAAAATAAAATAATATTCTAGTTTAATTAAGAAAATAAAGATTTACTTTAAGAATATTAATGATATATTTATTTTATAATTGATTTATAAAAATAATTTTAAATTTTATAAAAATTATTTATTTAAATTATTTAATATAAAATAGCTTTTATTTTTTAATGTTAAATTATTTTTGTCCAATTAATTTATGAGGCTTTCCTTTTTTTCTTTTTTAAAGATTGTACTACAAAACCCAAGGAAAATAATTCATATTTCTTTTACCTTTCTTCCATTTTTGCCTCCACCCTACTTTTCTTTTCCCACCGTCTTTTCCTTTCTTAAAACCGATCATGCCATCAAGCGGGCAGCAACCTGCTCGTCTTCACAAGTTAAAGCGAGGTTGAAGTCAAGCGTACAGTAACAGATTCTATTGTTAAACAAAACAAATTAAAAGAAATAAAGCAGCAACTAGTAAGAGCCACAGTCTGCGATAGCCCTTTATGAATAAAAGAATATTTTATTCATAATGGAGAACAACTTTAAATCTACAAAATTACAAAATGGAGTTGCTCCCACTATTACTTTTAGGATTTCGGTGTCAAAGTCATATCAAATTAATCACAAAAAAATGACAATAAACAGTGTGTGAACATTGGCATGCTGCTTCAACTCCTAGATGACACTTCAATCTTCACCGGAATCTAATTTTTGCTATTTCCAAGCTGCAGCAATTTCTCGTGGATCAACATTTTACTCTAGTAATTTTATAATACAAGAAGGAGAAAACCATGACGGTGACATTTCCATCTCTGTATTTTCTTTTACAATTTGCCAATGTTTTCCTAGCTTTCTGTGTTTGTTAAAAACTTTAATAAGCAACCTTGCCGACATTAAATTGGTAATTCGGAGAACTATGTAGCACTGACTTCTAAACAGAAGGAGCTATCCAATCACGGTAAGTTTGAACTGGAGAGACCCATAGATTCTGCAAGTTCTCTAGCAGCCATATTATCCGCTTGTTCCTGCATATTGCAAAGAAAAGAGTTGCATACAGCTAAAACATAGTAATACATACTCAAGCATCATCAATCTATCCATTGGATGTAATATTTTTCCTTTTAAAGAGTAATAATACTCCAAAGTTGAATAGTAATTTTTCATCTCAATTGGCTTGGCACGACAATTAAGGTAAAATAAGGATGAAAACTTTGACATTCAATAGGGAAGAGTGTCATTGCTCTTCTTATAGATAAATTAACATGATTTCTGGTTAATAGCTAATTTTCAAATCATAACTACCTCCTACACCAATTGTGTCAATAGCTAGACAAACATACCTGAAGCCGGTGCAACAAATACATCAAAAAGAGATGTACAAATACCTGCCATTGATTTCTCATAATGGTTAGACACCTAATTTTTCTAGTTAGATTTAACTAAAAGGTTAAGTATTCTTACAAGATAGAAAAGCAGGAGAACTCGTGCTATTGGATACCGCCAAAGGAATCTTGTGGCCCTGACAGCTCCTGAATCCAGCAGTTTTGCTGCCTTTTGCAACTGCATGAGCAGTGTGAAGCACAAAGTTAAAACAAAAGAAAGGGCAAGTAAGATGTTAGATATATGTTGACGATTCAAAGTCCCCTATTTTTTTTGTTTTTTTTTTTTCCTTTGTTAGGGGGAGAGGGAATTTGAGGAAGTCAGTAAAATGGAGGGGCTAAATTTGGGGGGAACAGGGCATCCCCTGGTCATAAGAAGATACTTCCTGGAAATAAGAGTGGCACCTGTCTACTTGCCCCAGCCATGTGACGATGATGCAAGGGAAGAGGCCTGCAATTATTACTTTATAAGAAAATTTTCCAAATAGAGAGTAAACAAGAAATACTAGCAACATGAAGTCATAGAACATATGCAGTGACACTAATGTACATATAAGATGTCCCAATGAAAATGTAGGGGTGGCTGGTAAAATTTTGGTTCACTTTGATTTTATACTCAGGTTTACTTCCAAGTATTCATGGAAAGTCTACTTAAAAACAGACCATGAGAAGTGGTTAAGTAAGGGGAGAATGAGGAGAAAACGTCATTTGGGGAATATGGTAAAATCAGCACATATTATTATACAATACACTGTTTCCAGTCTGAGTGGTCGAGATTATTAAGAGTAGCCAAGGAAGCATCATTTTTTGATCTCATTATGACTTGGTCATTTGACAGTATTATCAGAATTGCATTCAATGACTACTACCAGGTCATAATTTCTAGATTGCTTCCAACCCATTGTTGATAGAGCCAATGACTCTAACACACACAAAATGTATTTAAAAAAGAATTAACATACTCAAGTGTCTTCATTTCAGTGTCTTCTTCCCAAGACGACGATCCCCGCCGAGAAACTCTACTTCTTTCTGCCTCTACCTGATTAAGATAATATTGACAGAAAATGAAAAACAAGAATATTCCTTCACATAACATAAGTTAAGAAAATAGATTTCTTTTTAATCAAGCAGCATATATCTTGGTACAGACCTGTGCTTCTTGAAGACGCTTTAGTTCCTTCTCCAATTGAAACTCTGCTGCAGCTTTCTCGCTAGCCATGGTTTCTAGCTGTGTTTGCTTGTAGTACTGCACCATAGATACCAATCAGAACTACAACACTTAAACATGATATGGTATACTAACTGAATAGGAGATTTTGAGTTCAAATTACCAAGAGATCAGTTAGTTCACGGTAACGCTTCTCTAGCTCCATATGCTCCTGTTTAAAAGGCAGATAAAACTAATAAGATGATAGTTATATGAACTCCCCATACTCCCTAAAACCAAAAAAAATAAAACAATAAAAAAACAAAAACAAAACAAAAAGCACACAAAAATGTGATTATATTCACTCATGTTAAGTGTCATTGCTCATTGATGGGCAGCAAACCCCAAAGTCTTACAAAGACTTTTGTCAGTTTCAAACATTAACATCTCGAGTTCCCTCCCTCCCTCATGTTAAGAGTCTAATTATAAAATCTTACTCTCTACCTCAACAAGGACTTGGTGAATTTGGTTTAAGTTGCTCGTGTGTCAATGCGTAGCACAACAAAATCAGATAAGAAACCAACTTTGAAAAGCATTTGCCATTCTCAGACAACAAAGAGCATATCTCTCAACACAAAAATCAAAGCCATACATCAAAACTAATAGTCATACAGAGAGTCATTACTTATCACTTCATACTCATTCTCAAATTTACGACTTCATAAATTTTCTACTTATTAGTTGCTCAATTTCAGACGGCAAAGTGTATTTCTACCATTCAATTATAAGATGCTTGGATTGAAGGATATAACTAATTTTGTTTTATATATTTTAATAGGAAACAGCAAGTATTATATTAATAGAGAAATGAGATGTGCCAAGGACAACGAGGGTCTAAGCATAAGCAGATGTTGCCATGAAATTATTGGACCCTACACAATGTGCCAAGGACATTTAATGTGTTGGGCTCTAAGACCATTCCAACATTACAAGGGCATCATAACTTATTCAAAGGATGCATGACTTAATTCACAATTGCCCCGCAACTCTATTCTTCTGAAGATAACTGGCAGGATAACTGAACCAGGGTGTGAGTTAAAGCTTTAAAGAAACCACCAAACAGGCAGCAATTTGTTGAGTCAATTTGACACAGGAAAAGAAAGAAAACGATTGCATAAAGTTAGTATTCTATTGTCAAATGAAGCCACACATTGGCTGCAGGTGCCCCTAATCCAAAATCCATATGATTGATGAGGGAAAAAAATACATGTGCAAGAAAAATTCTGAATAAACCAGAGTGGTCACCTCACGTGAATAATGCTCAGCATCCCTCTTCATGGCAGCCATTTCAACTCTCATCTTTTGCACTTCAGCCTGTAATTAAACAAACAAACAAGTCATAGCAAGAAAAAACATTCAATTGGCCAGGAAAAAGAGAAAACAAAATGTTCAATTGCAAACTTATTCATTTGTTCAAAACAACTTTGCCATCGAAATCTCAATAATTATTAGCACATAATCTCATAATTATTTTGCACCAGTAGGAATGATAACTTGATTAGGGAAATCAAGCAACCACTACTTGCCTCCAAAGAGGACTGCTTGCTTTCAGCATCTCGCTGGCCCTGGCGTGCACGTTCCACTTCATCTTGCCATGCCTGCATCTTCATATTTAAAAAAAATTTCTTATCAAACTAAATAATATATAAATTTAAAAAAATTTGGTGATTATACAGATAATGCAACAAATGACGGCATATGACAATTAATATTACAGTTGCTAGTTGCTACTGCTATATAATAGATTTATAAGAATTATTTTGAACATCTTGAACACGATACATTCTAACAGGAGACACAGACCAACAACCACAAATAGAAAATTGAAGATTGAAGTTCATATATGGCAAAATCTGTTACTAATAGTATAAAATTCAGTCATAATATGAGAAGCTAATTTGGTTTCCAGAAGATTGCTATGTATCAGCAATCATTTCTTTCTAAAACATCAATTTTCCAGGAATACCAATAGCATCCAAGATAACTTATACCTAAAAGCAATGATTTCAAAATAAAGACATCAATTGTACAACATTATAAGGTTTACCTGAATTACTTGATTTGCTTCTTCTGGAGACTTCTTCTGTCCACGGCGAGCACGAGCTTCCATATCTTGCAGTTCTTGAGTTAAAGTTGCACATTCAAGCTGATATCATATGGCACTAATTATTCAGGAAGCTTCAAATCGTAGAATTATCCCATAGGCAGAAAACAGCCTTTTACACAAAAATGATTATTACCGTGTCTACATACCTCAAGCACTGCCACTTTCTGCTCAAGCTCCCCTGCCTTTGCTGTCCGCTCATCCGCAATTCTCTAAAGAGGGAAGCATTTAGAAATATCCAATGGAAATGATATATACGAAGGTGAAAAGAAGGTGAAAGATTTTTCAAATCCTGAGACTGAAGATTATAAGTTCATCAATAAGGAAAAACTGACAGGTGCAGTGCCAGCTGGGGGTTATGAAATCCATTTTTCTAGTTTTTTTACGATGGCATGCATATAACTGATAATTACCAAACTTACCATGACAAATCAAAGATCCTGTCAGGGTGTTATGGATCCATTCCTAGTCATATCTATATTCACCATACCTTACTCCTACTAATTAAGAAGAGCATAAGCATCCTGCACTTCTACCGACTACAGAGTCTTTACTGCATTGTGTATGGCAGTAAACAGAGCTACTTCAAAACAGAAGCACTAAAGGCAGAGATACTAGAAAATCGAGTGTATTCTCCCACTAATTAAATGCATTTAAATTTGGGATCTAAAATGGTTTATATAACAAGAAAATAGTAAATGTTGAATTTCCACCCACACAGAATATGATAACTTGAACAGTTTGAGATCTATGGATAAAAAGCTAGAGGTCCTCTTATCTATAAAAGATGTAAAATCAGAATGCATGTACACATCAAAACTTAATTCTTCACATTTTAAGCGAAACAAGCATGTCTTTGAAAGAAAATAACATACTATAAGAGAAATACACCATAACATGATAAGTCCTTACATTACCTGGATCCTAGCAAGGGCTGTCGATGCCTCAAGAGCTCTATGTTCCAATTCCACTTCCCTCTCCATAGCAGCCTGTTTTTTACCATTTAAAGACTTTATAGCATGGGAATCAACTGTAAATACATATACAAATAAATTGTCCGTAGTAACAACCATTTTGGTAGCATTATGTGCAGCACGCTCTTCTTCTGCTCTCCTTTCTACAGAAGCTAGCTCCTCCCGTAAAGCCTAATAAAGAAGGATAACCCTTTCTTATCCAACAATCTCAAACAGAAAGAGTATTTAAAAGGATATGCTGTATCCATGTAGAAAATGCTACAAGCAGTAAAAACCAACTAATTTACCTGCATCATCCTTGTCTCTGTTAATTCTCTATTTCTCATAATGGATTCCATATTCATCTGGTGAAAAGCAACAAACGTTTATAAATGTGCAAACCAATCTATCACAAGATAAATAAAATTCCAAGTAAAATATATAAGGCTAATTCAAATACAGATAATCCATACAAAATTAAAATAATTGTGCGCTACACAGTTTATATGCATTCCAGAATTTCAGAGCCAATCATCAATGAACCATTTAAAAAAATGCATAGGAAGTAGAAAGGAAACCAGTCCGATGTATAATGTGACAATTTCAGATATAGCATCAATAAAGAGAAAGGGAAAAAAGGATCATGCACCGATAACTGAACATGAGAAACATGACAAACCTGAAGCGAAGCCAGATTTCCTTCCGTCAAGGCAGCCTGTTTCTTAAGTGCATCTATAGAACTGAGAAGTGTCTCAATTTCTGAGTTCTTTGCTGCCAAAGCCTCAGTCATGTTTGACTCCACTTTTGTTACTTCACTTTTGGATGCAGATAATTCTTGTTGTAGCTGCTTTATTCGATCCTCAAATGATCTACTTAGCTCTCTCTGTCAAGGTTCACTCTAACAATTAAAACTTCAATTTCGTAATGATGGTAGCACTAACATGTACAAAAAAGGGTGAGCTAAATCTTCACTCGGATGATAAAACAGAAAGTATATACTCACCTCTGCAACAAGAAGTTCCTCCAGCTGTGCATTTTCAGCTTTGTATTCTTGAAGACGAGATGAAAGTCCAGCACAAACCTGGACATTCAGGCAATGATAATTAACTCAAAGCACTATGTCTGCTCAATAGGAAAACAGGAAGGCTCCATAGCTTGTTTCCAATTGGGATATCACCTCTAAGTAGACACTTTTGTAGGATAATTCCTCTGAACAAGATTCCTTCAAACAATCTTGTTCTTATTAAAGACCCTTTCGATATAAAAAAAAAAATAAAGAAACAATTTATCCAAAAAGAAAAACGGCCTCAAAGTTTTTTTATTAATTTCAGCCCTATTGATTCAGGCAGAGGAAAAATCCACATCAATTTCAACTTGATGCATTAACAAAATTGTGATCAATTGGTAGTCAACCCACTAACAGTCCTAAATTAACAAAGAGAAATTAAATAATGATTTCTATCCCAAGATGTCTGCACTGTTCAATTCTTAAAGATAAAAATCCATATAAATCATTACATTCTTACATCAGCTGCTTAATTTGGCCACCCCCTGTGGCTCAAACAGTAATCCCTCTGTTCCAGATTGATGACTATGGTTTACTAGCATACACTCATTCTCAGTATTCTTCAGTTCCCAAAAACAATGTAATGCATTTTGAAAGCTTACCCGAGCCAACCTTGCCTCCTTTGACTGGCCAGTTGAAACTGCAGTCTTGAGCAACCCCTGAGCCTCATCAAGTTGGTCCTGCTCTTTCATGGGAGAATTATCAGTTTTGTGCTCTGATTGCCTATTTTGAGAGGCAAGAGGTTCAACCTTAACATTGGCATCCTTCGGCGAATTTTCACTATTAACAGGAGGATCAACAACTACAGATAGAGATCTCTCATTATCAATCTTCAAAGGAAAATCAGCATCTCCTGATCTAATATCTGGGCTGGCATCATTTAAATGATCTTCATTGACAAATTCAATTTCCTCTTTGGGAGGCAATGGTGAAGGAGGATGCTCTACATGAACATCTGAAGGATTCTCATTGAGAAGTTCAACATTTGAAGTCGATATACCAGTGTCTGCATCAGGAACAGTCACAGGGACTTCTGCAACATCAGCATCATGGTTAGCCACAGCATTTGCTGGTGGCTCTGGCGAAGAAACTCTGGGGGCAACTTTTTCATTTCTCTGCTGCTGGTCATCATTTCTAGGGGTCTTACCACTAGGCGTGCTTTCATTTTCAATAAATGCAGGAGCAGCCTTTTCTTTATCAGATGTCACATCTAATTCGGATGCTATTCTGAGAGTCTGCTCGTTTGCAGTATCATTTATTGTAGGAGATTCGTTTCTGGAGTTTCTCTTTTGAGCCTGCAACAGCCTATGTGTGAGTTAACGCACTCGATTCCAGTCATTGGACTTCAACAAAAGAAAGACCACCCCAAGATACAAATATGAAGATTACCTTTGTCCTTGACTTCGTCCTCTTGGCTTGAGATCCTTGCCCATTGGGAGCTTAACAATTAAAAAGACAAAGATAAATGGAGGCAATATTAAACAATACATACTTTCACTCAAGAAAGTCAAGGAAACTCATAGCTGGGCAACATGACAATACTTTAACCGAGTCAGTTTTAATTTTTCCTACCAAATGTAAAATTATAATTGGAACTCCAAAGGAAGGAAGGACACATCAGTTTTTATTTCTTAAATTTACAAGAAACTGTTAATTTTATATCAAATATTCACTCTTTAACCAAATAAAAATGGCATCAGAAAAATTACAGATAACCTTTACCAAAAAGATGTGAAATTGGAAAATCAGCTAAAACTAGATTCATGTAATGTGAGTATTAATTTATTACTTTATAAGTAAATTGTTATTTTAAAGTTCAAAACATTAGCAAACAACATTTATTTCTGATTCTCTATTACTACTAACTCTCAAGAATCAGTTTGTCACCAAGCAAACAACCCTCGTATGAGATCATCACGCAACTGCTAAAATGCAGAATTACCACAACAGATCATCAGTACAATATTGGTCAATTATGTATTCCAAGGAACTCACACTGAATTGATGAAAGTTATGAACAAACAAATGAAACAAAGTCCATGTTAAAGTCCCAACATCACATTGTAATCTAAAAAAATTAATTAAGAATCCTAGAAAATACCTGGTGTCTGAGAATCAGATTGCTCATCTGCCAATTCACTGACAACCAGCTTTGCCCTTCGATCTACAACTTCAAACAAATCTGATCCAGCAAACAACAAACTCTAAAAACATTGAACAAAACATGTCCAAGATAACAAAAAAATATGATTTTCCACAAAACATTGTTTTCAGTGACAAATTTCAATTTCATGAAAGATAGATAAACTTTCCATATTTCATAATACAAACTCAAATTTTCTGATACCTATAGAGTCCAAAGTACTTTTCCATTGCTAATAGTAGTCTCCTAGATCAATGTAATCCACAAGTCCAATCAACACACTCCTTTTATATACAAACAAGTTCTTTTTTTTTTTTCAAATCTCTGTTATTTAAGCATATTCACGTCCTACTTCTCAATCTAACTACATTACAAATAAGCGAAATTTCAGAAATTGATCAGATAACACAATTGAATTGGATACCTTCGGCGGCTTTGAGCCACGAAGCCATTGATCCGGAATCTCGAAGAATTCGAATTGGTGCCCTAGAGGATGAGGATGAACGTAGCGTCCATGCACCAGCTGGTGATGTTATGAGAAGTGTCGGTGAAATGCGAATTGGTGAGACGAAATCAGAAATAATTTGGTTCAATGCTTAGATCAGACGCTGGTCAGTGCCTTTGAAAGAATGAGTACCTGTACCATTATTTGACATGTAAAACGAGGCTAAGAAGACATAAGTTGGCTAAGACTTGTTGAAGTTTGATGGGAGGAATCCAGTGAGTCTGTAGTAATGCTATGACTATTGGTAGTCTGATGCTTTCACTAATCTAGACCGTCCACGTGGAGATCACCGTTAATCAAACTACTGCAAAGAGTACTGTATTGAGAATGTGATTAAAGATTATTTAAGATCTAATAAAAATTTAATTTCTTACAGTCAACCCTACTATAATGAAGGATGGATCTCTAGCACTTTTTTATTTGGACAAAAATTAAGAAAGTGTAATGATAATCATCAATTATTAATTATATCCTTTACACTTAATGTAAAATCTTACTACTCGTAGAGTATTTAATATTTATTATATTGAAGGGCATGATTTTTTGTTGATTTTTTCAATTCGATATCTGAAGATTTATAGTATTTTTGAATTTATTGATAATTGAACAGAATTCAGAGAGTGATTTGACATAAAAATTGATCTAAAAAGATTTGTTGATTTTTTATATTGTGATTAAAACGGTTAAATTTTGTTAATGAATGATCATTTTTCAATTACCTCTTTGAACAATTATTTGTATTTTGTATTTTATTTATCAGTGTTATTTTTTTAATCTAACAAGTGCTACTATAATATAGCTTGTTTATGGGCATAAGCCCATCTGAAAGACCATTCAATATAAGTTGCAGAATTGGTCCATAGTTTTCGGGGTCCAGCCCACAAGTTAAATAAAATTTGTAAAGCCCATAATTAGTAGCCGAAATGACTTGAAAGATTGAAGGAGTCGAGTCCAAAGACCCGCATCATCGAAAAAATAGATTTTGTGACCAAAAGTTATCTCTGAAATTCCATATACGATGCTTACATTAATGGAAAGGTAGAGGATTGGATAGATCATAGATGTACAATAATGGAGCTCCAAATCAGGTTTGCACCTAAAATTTGACACGCCTCAATTCATCTTTTAAGACTTTACCTAACAAACAAACAATCTTAATCTTTCTTTTTGTCTCTGCACATCACCCACTCATCCACAAGTCATCTCAATTATAAAATAATTTAAACTATACCGTTAATATATTTTTACTTTAATTAAGTTGTTTACATATTATAAAATGTAATTATTTATATAAAACATTACTATCAATTATTTGTACAGAAATGGTTGGAAATAGTTCAAAAAAGAAAAATTATTGATTATAAAATATTATAAATGAATAATATACATGTCTGTTTTAATAACTTGTACATAATAAAAACAAAAACAACAACAATCTCATACATTTCTATCTTGCTTTTGAAAAGCAAAACAATTTTTTAAAAATTGGTTCACTAAACACTCTCCAACTTATTTTTTAAGGGGTTTATTCTCCAGTAAAGTCGAGATTACTTATTTTCATAGCAAACAACAATCCTACACTGACCAATAAATAGTATTCTCTAAATGTTAATAATTTTTTAAATAATTTATTATGATCTAAGTTTCAAAAGTGAGATGTACCTTAACCCTTCAAACATATTCTAATAATCTGCTACATAAAAAAGGAGATATTTCTTAACCCCCCACATAAATTTTAAGAAAACGCTTACTTTCAGACTTTTGCTAAACTAACACTTATCCCCTAAAAATCTAGAGGGTAAGTGTTAGTTTAGAAAAAATATATAGTTAAGTGTTTTCTCAAAATTTATATGGGGGGTTATTGAAATTTTCCCATAAAAAGCAATCAATTAACTTAATTATATATATATAGGTCAAGCTATTGTGACTTAATTTTTTTGACTTAATTTCACATACCATTTTAATAGCCGTTGATTTTTTCAATCTAACGGTAGAAAGAGTTGCTGAGTTGGCATTAAAAAAACTAYTTTTTAACTTATTTTTCTCACCTTTGGATTGCAGTAAATCAATGGCTATTAAATAGTGTATGAAATTAAGTCACAACAGCCTGACCCTATATATATATATATATATATAATTAATAATATTATATCTTGATGTGGATATGTAAAGTTATTAAACTACCTATATAATCCTGATACAAACATGCAGAGTCCTGTCAATTGGCACTAAGCTTTTCCTAGACGACGGCTCAATTTGAAATGGTTTATTTAAAGGCTAGAGAGGCCAATTAAGGTGTCAAAATCAATAGAAATGATCGCCGCGGCACGTGCACAGGAGTCGCACTATTTGCATATACTGAAAGGTGAGTTGCCACAGCCGGATATGTTATAGAAGGTGTTACATGCGAGATAAGCATGAAGCAAGTTTTATTTATTGATTTTTATGAGAGGAAGAAAAGTAGTAGTCATGCACGTTACTGTTCGAGAGGGACTCCTCTCCTTCAATTGTAGGGCACGTTATACCATCACAATCTCCCACCTACCCTTAATTTCCTAGGGTCATTTTCTCCCTTCTGGCATTTCTTTTCCCTTCAAGTTCCTCGCATCTTCAAGATCTAAAGCCGACAATACATCTATTATCTCTCACTTTTTTGTTTTCAAAACTAAACATATTTATAATATAATGAGTAAACACGCGACATTTAATTGATCTGGGACATTTAAAAGACAATTTTTGCAGAGAAATAAAATCAATTTTCTTTTTAATCACTTTCTGCCATTAAGGAACAGCATAGCCCATCTATAAATGCATGCATGTCATGCATTTATAGATGAATTGCCAATGCTTTTTCTCTTCGTGAAGTATATGATTATATATGTATGCATGGCATGCGCATTACATAAAGTTAACACTAGCTTATCGAAGGCACTCTGAAAGAAACACCAAGAATGATCAGCTCGAATTATTAATTTGTAGATTATGCAAAATATTTTACACGAGTAATTTTGAAACCAATTTAATCGACCGACCAAACCATACATAATTAATTCAACTGCCCCGCCTCCTACATTTATAGGTTGTGGTGCAAAGTCGTTCAGTTGAATCAATATTATGCATTTACCGCAGCAAGAGTGTAGTAAGGGTAAGCTGTAAGCCTGAGAATGATGAATTACTAGCTAGCAATTCAGTTCTGCAGTCTGTTAGGTCGCCAACGTTCCATGAATCCACTTTATCGAGATGTTGAATTTGCCGAAGGTAGCTCAAAGGTTTTGCTTTTAGCTGTCCTTTTCAAGATTATTTTGGCAAGGAGGAGCTTTATTTAGAGAATTTTCCTGGCAATTTTATTCTTCTGAGTACTGACAGGTTGTCGACGACCAAGAACATCGTCTTTCCGAAACCAAACTTCATATTAATTTTCTTATTCGAACCCTTCTTAGATCTCCTCTTATCAAAATAATTCGCAAATGAAATTGCTAGCCATCGCAAGATGTTAATACAAACTTTATACTCGATAGTATTACTCTATCGATTTCTAATATATTTGAGCAACAGAAATTATAGTAATTAAAGGCCAATGTTTGCGTGTTGCAGCTGGATAACAGTAAATAATATGTTGTTTCTTCTCTTTCTTTTGACATTTAATTTCATAAAGGAAGGATCAATAGCTAGCGTTTATTTTTTACCAAAATATATCCTCTCCATTTAAAAGGGTAATAAATTAACCTCAACTAAACCTCTTCTGAAATAGGATGGGGCTATTTAAAATGTTTTGAACACCCCTACCTTAAAAAGTAAATTCTATCATTAATTAGGTTTAAAATAGTCAAAACTCCTCCATATTTGCTTATGATTGCATTTTTTATATTAGATCAAAGTTAACAAAAATAAATAAGACAAAAAATGTTCCAATCATTATGATAGCAAACAAGCTACCAAGTTCAACTAGGTGTATTCATGTCCCAGTCTTGGGGATAGAAGAGGAAAGCCGCATTGCCAATCTCTTGGGATATGCACATAGGAGGTTTACGCAGGATTTTACCATCCCAATTGTCAAAATTGACTACAGCTAATGCGAGGAATAATAGTAACAGAAGAAGAATGAAAGACCTGTCATTAGCTTTTGAAGGATATTTGTCGTATTTATTAAATAATAATTTACTTATTCTACATTATTACCTCAACTAAACTTGAGTTTTTTTCTTCCTTAGTTACGCACTAGCCATTAGTCTTAGTATTTCTAGGTGGAAATTGAGAACAAATTAATATTGAAAATTGTCTCAAGCTTCAGTCTCTCTCGCGCACAAAGAAGGCGACCTGCCAACTAAGTGAATGAATTATAACCACTGAAAAGACTGCAAGGACAACAACACAGGCAGGAGAAGAAAAAACTAGAATAAATAAAATTCGAAGCTTAGCTTCACCACCATTCACCAACCTCAAAAAGCAAAACCTTAAAGTTCTACACTGGCCCAACGCATAACGCTCTCTTTTGTTATCTCTTTACCATGCAACTAGCAGAAGTAGGTAAAGTCAATAAAAAAGGAATACCGATTTTTCATTTATGTTCTTTTTATTATGAACAATGAAACCCAAATAGCTAGCTAGCGATAATTCAAATGAAAAGGAGTACATGTTCACACCTGTTGAATGAAAACCTTTTGTCACTTATAGGACTTTGATCCTATGCATTATGTACCTTTAATTATGAAAGTTAATTTAAATATGGGCTATGATCATATTCGTGTGGCTTCGTTAGATGCGACAAATCATAAAAACAGAACTCCATCGGAGGTGTAACGGAGTTCTTCTTCTTCACAGGTGGCATGAAAGAGTAGTGCTGTAAAGTGTCTCGAAGGATGCAACTCTTCAATCGATAAAGCCCTAGCCAAAATCATGAACTATTATAATATTGATCATCAACTCGTTTGATATCATTATCGACCCCATGAGTCATGGTAGGGTGATTCGAGAGCAGCCTTTCCTTTCTGCAACTTGAGGTCCTTGTAGAACTTTTTAATGAACTCCTCAGCAGCCTTGTCCACCTGGCTATCTCCGTCATCTTTTAACGGAAAGGGAGAGTCCGTTACTCTCAACTGTCGCACCAGCGGGCTCCGTCCGAACCCTGGCAATGTGGTCAAGGGCGAGGCCTCGACTGCCTCGTTGTTCAACATCTCGAGAACCTTTTGCACGGCGTGGACTGTGGTAACGTCATCATAACGGTAGGTCTTGGCCAAATGGTGAAGGTTGTGCTGGTGCTTGCGCTTGTGGGTGTAGAAAGGGTAGAAAGCGGGACTGTTACTGCAGCTGAATTCGTACTCCTTTGGAGAAACAAAGGAGAGAGAGTCACTGGAGCGGCAGCTGAAGGATGAAGTGTGGTGTAAGATGAGGTTGCCTATAGCCTTCCCTGCAAGCTTGTTGCCTCGCTTGAGCATCAAATGGAGATCAACCATTATCTTGCTCTTTGATATGCCTGCTTTTATCATATAGAACACTATGCGCGCTATGTTCCATAGCTTCTTGCCAACTACTGGTGGGCTTGGTTCCATTTCCATCTCTTTGAATTCTCAAACTCAGAGAGATTATGAGATTAATTTCTTATTTTTTTTTTTTAGGTCTTTGAAGAGAAAGAGAGAGAGAGAGAGAGATGTGGAAATAGAAAGTGTTTTTGGTCTGAAGAGAACGGGGAGGGGAAGAGAGGTATTTAAAGGGCTAGAAAATAATAATTTATTAAACAAAATAAAAACCGTTTAAAAAGCAACTTAATTTTAATTATATGGGATGTGATTGCACGCGCTGCAAGCAAGCTAAGGGACTTGGCGTATAGAGACGAATAGTGGTCGCTATTTCTCCCAATTGATATTTTGGTTTCTCGAAATTGTCTTGGAGATCACTGGAAACTCCCTTTGGTGGATTCAAGTTACTTATTTATTATCAGCCGCTACAATGATTAAAGATATTTTAGGTCATTCAAATTAGGCTTTATAGTCCATTCAAATTATTTTATTGGCTAAAGAAGAATTTTAACACTTTTCTTCACCAAGTAGCTAACGGTATATGAGGTGGCCTTGGCGGCACCATCGCTCCAGCAGCTCATTATGATTGCCAGTTAGCTCGCCGTAGTTTTGACTGGAGAGGCGTTTTGATATTCTTTCAATTTGTTATTTAATTTGTCGGGCCTAAGCTTGATGTGACTTGCTTTTCAGGGTAATTTTATTTTATTACGGCACCTGTTGTTGCTGCAACTTTTTTAAAACTTTGGACTACATTTTCTAATCAAAGTTAAAGCCTCAAAAGCATTTCAAATTATTGACGGTGACTCCTTGAATTTGCGTAGTAATCTTATTTTTGATTGGTCCACGTGCTCCTAATGAATCAGTTACTCCGAGGTGTCTCTAAAAGACTAATTGTGAATTGATGATTAAAAAATAAAAAATAATGGATCACTTCAGTAAAAAAGTGAATTTTATGAAAATTCATTTTTGATAATTACTTTACTTTAAGAAAAAGTGAATAAATGTGATAGTATTGTGATAAGCTAGCCTTGCAATGCATTAAATAGTAATCTCAATCAACTAAATTATGTGAAATAAATTATAAAGTTAAAACTTCAATTCCATAAACAAGCATTTAAAAAAAAAAACTCTTTAGAATTCATTTGAGCTAGACACGTGAGACGTCTCACCTCACCTTTACTTAGTGAAAACGGTGCAGGAGCGCGTGTGGGCTCTGAAAGTTTCCTTGGTCGTCCACGACTCCACTTTCTGTAAGCCCGACAAGATTGACAGAAATGAATAGCAACAACTACCTGAATGACGTGGCAATCTTGTTGAGGTCCAAACGAATTACGGCCATACACGCTTACTTGGGTCTTTGTGCGCCCACATCCTGGCCGTCAATTATAAAGGATCCTTTAACTGACGAAAGTAAAAGTAAGACAGGAGAATGAAAACTTTATCATTGGATCTATCTTTAATCAACCTAATACCCTTTGATTTAATCAAGTTAATCTTTCTATTTAATTATATTTTCTTAATTATGATATTAACACTCGATTAACGTAATCTAAGGGCTTTTAAAAGATCTGATTTGGGGCTTCACCTACTCCTTCAGTCTAATCCTCAGCTAAATATCGCGAACCTCCTTTTTTATAAAACGATTGCATTTACTAACAAAAAAACGAACGTTCCAGAATGCATAAGAGTCATTGTTCGATAAGCATGATCGAAGGGTTTACTAATTACTTAAAATTACAAGGCAGCAATCGGAATTGATCATACGTGACTTGTAAATGAAGGTTTAAGGGCGTGTGTTGCGTTGAAAGTGATTTTTGTATGTCCTGTTTTCCCTTCTTCCCTTTCAACTAATAATTTCTGAAAACGATGTCGCAGCCAGCGTGTAAATATAAGCCACTGGATTTATATTCATAAAAGAGAAGAAATTAAAATAAAAATAGTAAGATAGTGCTCAAAATGCTTCTAGAACCCACATTCCAGATGACCTAATAATAATAATAATTCTGGACGAAGACGATCCACCATTCATTTCTCTTTTTTTCTTCTCTTCTTGGCTGCTTTTTTTTTTCCTTTATTTTTTAAAAAATAAATTAATTAATTTTCATCGAAAGCAGCTTTCAGGTTTCTTCAAGATGCAGCTGGTCCACGAGCCTCAAAAGCTTCACAAACTTTGTATGCATTAGCAAGGGATCCAAGGCCTCAAGGACCGATGCCACGTGTCACTCGTATATAATTTTCATTGCTTCGTATAAACTGAGTAATAGGACCAAGCTGTGTAATAATTGAGTCGAAGAAAAAAGGAAAAACATTAGTGGTAGTTTATTTGAAGTAAATCGTGTTGCATACATATCAATTATGAAATGAATACAATATGATAACATTAGATAAACGTACAAATAACATAATACGTATGTTCGATCTCATATGTTATTTAAATTCAAATATCGTGACTCTTATTCTACGATTTTAGTCGAAAAAACACATTTTTATTTTACGTAAACCCATTCAAAATGATTTTTCATAAAAGTGATGTAAGAAAAATTAGATATAAAACTAACAAATTACTTCAATCTCAAAAAATTAATTTTATTAACTAGAATTTTCTTTAAATACTAAGATAATTTATTAATAATTATACTGTAAAGGGTATTTATAAGTAAACTCCTAAAATGAAAGCTTATAAAAAGTTAATGCATTTATCTTGGCTAGTATGTATCATATTTTTCACGATTATATTTCTAGTAAAGGTCAACATTTTACTTGATCCAGAAGATAATACGAACATAAAATCTTGCTCTTACAACGCCTATATCGTTACTTTTTAAGAAATACTTTCAAAAACCAATCGAGATGCTTTTGGCGTTCAAGAAAATAAATTATGTTTATCACGAGAGGAACACTATGAAAACGTTTTTAAAATGTAAAATGTATTAAAAAAGAATTACTTTAGGCAAGTCAAAACGAATACAACCAATCGCCTTCACACCTAAAATTCAAAGTAAAATCAAGCTCGACGTAGAGAACATGATCATATGATTATCAAAGCTTCCTTTACAGATAGTCAATGGAAATAGATAATAATAATCTGCTCGCTAGTGAGGTCGAGCACGCATGGCTGTGCTTTTCCAACAAAAGATTTCACGTGATCATCTTGCAAAACATGTTTATCGTATAAAACTTTTATTGTTTTTCTGAAGGAGGATTAAAACAAGAAGTTAAGTAAGGTAAACGTGTAAGCGACAGCATCAGTGAGGTTAAATAGGAAAATCCCAAAAACGAAAACAAAAAAATAAAAGTGGAGCATTAAGCAATTGCAAGAGGCAATAGTGTAGTATATTAATTAATTTCCAAAGCAATATTGTGCTTCTTTTAGCAATTAAAGTACGGCATAAAGCAAAGCAAATCCATCAACATCGATAGGGCACTATTTTATGTTTGCTTCTTTTAATAACTAGTGGGTGGGTTCACTTTCCCATTTTGCTTTTAATATATATATATATATATATATATATATAATATAAAAACAAAAGTATGTTTTAGTTTGGGGAATTTACTTTAAGCATATATATATATATATATATAATATAAAAACAAAAGTATGTTTTAGTTTGGGGAATTTACTTTAAGCCCCCAATTACATTCGTCAAAAACATGTAACCCCATAGTTATATTAAACTAACATTAACCC